>CM070106.1:20793380-20835880 GCA_036178185.1 Liparis tanakae
CCATCACACCATCACACCGTCACACCATCACACCGTCACACCATCACACCGTCACACCATCACACCATCACACCATCACACCGTCACACCATCACACCGTCACACCATCACACCATCACACCGTCACACCATCACACCATCACACCATCACACAATCACACCATCACACCATCACACCATCACAGAGTCACACCATGACACCGTCACACCATCACACCATCACACCCTCACACCGTCACACCATCACAGAGTCATGCCATCACAAAGTCATCGTCACACCGTCACCACAAACAGACACAATAGAACACTCAGAGAGTTCAGGAGAACACATGTCGACTCCTACTTGTTGCCCCTTCTCCCCGCGGACGCCACATTCCCCGAGCTCGCCCTGGGGACACAAGAGGTAGAGAGATAGTGCAGATACCTTATAAATGGAAATAGTATTTCCACTCATTAAACAAACGATACACACCTTCTCCCCTCGGCTGCCCAGTCGACCCTGGAGAAGAGGTTTGACGTGTGAATCAGAAAACAACCAACATGCTTCTGCTAGAGAGCGTTATCTATTCTGACAGAGTGAGATTCAGGGGTCAAAAGGTCAGTTTCAGCAGAGCCACCAGGACGAAGAGCAGCCGAGCCATCCTGAGTCAGAGAGGGGGGGACGCCCAACATCCCAGCACATATCAGAAGGACCAGGAGGCGGAGATACTGGTCTCTACGGGGGTGTCAAGAGTAGGTGCACTATGTACTTATACCTCAGGGGCTGAATACTGTGAGTTCATTTATTTATTTAGTCTATTCATTTATTTATTTTCGAGTGAGTGTTTGTGACCTCTTGTTTGCACCTCCAGCATCTCGTGCAACACTGTCTGTATCAAGGGTTACTCTTCCCTGTGATGGGTGTGCAATTATTAAATGTGCATATTAATCCATTTAGATTGTTTAACATCTAAGCAAGAGCAATATATTGATGCAATAGTTTGACATTTTGTTAATTGTGATTAACAATTGGGGGGGAGGGGCTTAAAAAAAGCATGTTATTGGGTGAAAATGTGTTGAGTAACAGAGAACTAAAAGTTACCATGAACCTTTTCTTATTTGACTTACCTTGACATTCTTTCTGTTTACGTCTTATTTTATGTAATTTTACTCTATTCTAATTTGACTACATAGAATATGTAGAATAAAGGAGTGTTTTACTAAAGTGTAATATAAAAACAGAGAAGAGGTCAAATCAGTGAGAATGACCTTTGATCTGATAAAATGTCTGACTGCGTCTTCCCACAATGCATCATTCCATCTCTTTGCAGCTCCCTCTACGCCTCTCAAAAGCCCATAATACCCAGAATACCCAGAATACCCAGAATACCACCCTCAGATGTACAGCCTGGTGTGTGGTGATTACCTCCAGGCCCTCGGCTCCTGGGCGTCCGTGGAGGCCCGGTTCCCCCTGCAGTGACAGAGTCCAGACCACATCAAACACCGTCACCCTGTGTGTGACCGCCGCTGGATTATGGGAAACAAAGAGGACTTACACGAGATCCCTTTGGACCCGGAGCGCCGTCAAACCCCGGCTCGCCCGGTTTCCCCTGGATGAAAGAAAAGGGAGAGGTTGAGTCGGATGAGAGTATGTGCCCCCCCCCCCCCCCCCCCCCCACTCGACCTGTCTGTGACCCCCGGCCAACATAAACCTCACTTCTGCTCCGCCCGCCGTGTTTGCTCATGTTTAATCGACCACCGTTGACCTTTTGCTGCTTTCCAAGGTCAAACCGCCCATTCAGCTGCACCACCTGCTACAATTACATCCAGTCCAGACGCACCTGCTGGACAAGGCCCGCCCGGTCCCGGGTACCCCCCCCCCACCCCCACCAGGGTTTACACGCCACTGTGTGAGGCTTACTGGGTCAACTCTACCACACTGGTGCAGAAATAGCAACCCAGAAAAATGTAACGTTGCAGATCTCTGCGTTTCCAGGGGATGCGTCCCAGAACCCCCCGCTGTGAAACCACCGTTACAATAAGGTCACTAACGGTGGATAAATAACTCACTCGGGTATCGTGATGTTACAACATCATGGAACAAGTCAACATTAACGTTTGGTTTCAGACGGGACGCGAGGAGCGGTCTCCTGTGTTCGTGTTACGCCCCCTGTGGCCAACTCAATATTACACCCCGTGCATTTCAATAGCGGTCGCTCAATAAACCACGTCACCCGCTCTGAATGCATGCAGGAATATATGAAGAATCACATCGCATTGTTGTTCATCCTGCTAACTTACATTACGACCAGTTACAGATTTAGCTTTTTGGTTGTTTAAAAAAACGTATTAAGAATGGAAATCCATGAGTCACCAAAAGACCCAGCCACCGATCTGTGTCATGTGGAATAAAACCACATACTGTATAAACACGTGTTTTTGAAAAATGAAACACAGAATATGTTAATCCCATAAGGACGATGATTAACTGTAAAGCTACTGTAATACACTCACCAGGCCTCCGGGGGGACCCCCGTCCCCCCCCTCACACAGACAGCTCTTTCGCTCTGGGCACTGAAATAAAGACAACAATGTGCTTGAAATACAAAGCAAAACAAAGCGATAGTTTTCTTGGGTTTTATCATTTCATAGAATCTTTTCTCTTCATTTAGTTTTTACGGTTCATCTCCTCTTGAATTAGTTTCATGCACTTCAAAGGACAACTCTGAATGGTCACTGGGATGATGTCAGTGAAACACGTCTCAGTACTTACCCCAGTTCTGACAAGTGTGTTCTGAAAGAAACAAAAAGGAACGACAGTCACTCAAAGTCCAAATCCAGCAGGAATCATCAACGTACGGCCGGACTGACTAACTACTAGTTTATAACACATTACCACCAGCACAATACGTCCCGACTACATCCTTCCTCTACTTTATGTCTGCGGTAGTTATGGCAAAGCAAGCAGGAACTTCACCCTAAATAACTCCGGGCTTTACGTTTTGACCCCTTCTCTAACTGGGAATGCTGGTATTGTCGCGTTCCAGCGGGAGAAGAGGAAGTCTACTCACTAAACATGTGAACTATTATTGTAAAACTATTGGTACCACTCAGTAAAAGTCCACTTCACTCAAAATTATGTAATTTTGAGGTACAATCAATGAGTATATTAGTAAGATCAAATATGTTGTGTATCTAAACATCAGAATAAAATACCCCTTTTATCTGGAAGTCAGGCTGTACATTAACATTTCTATAGTTAACTCCGCCCTGCATGGTTCAGAGCGGTAGGCGCCTTCGGCCACCAGAAGGTTCCTTCAACACTAATTTCCAGCCAATGACGAGACATCTTTAAAACTGCAGTGAATTACCAATAAAACCTTCCCAATAAATTGGCCAATATTATCTGACCGTGTTTAGTATTTGTCATGTAGTGTTGAAGTGCTTTGAGTGGTCGGAAGACTAGAAAAGATCTCTACAAGCACAGGTCCATTCACCTGGTTCTGGCAAAGGTCAAAGGTCAGGGTTGTCTATGTGTACAGATTGTAAAGCACTCTGAGGGGAGTTTGTGATTTGTGAAAATGGACTATACAAAATAAACTAAATTGAATTGAACAGTTTATCCATATATTGCACATTTCAGTGTCTACACTCTGAGATTAGCGAGTGCAACGACATCATCGGTGAAACTTCGGACTACCCTTGACCCTCTGGACTAATAACCGCGACACGGCCATGACGCACCAGTTCATCGTAGAGTCTGTCATCAAGCTGTCCGTCGGTGAGGCTGAAGACGTGCTGCTGCGGGGGGGCGCTGGCGATGGATCTCAGTCTGGCCCCCGTGGCGCCGTCCCTCGGCGGTCCCGACAGCCTGATGGCGAACACCCGGATGTCGTGCTGCTTGGCCTCGGAGGCCGCCGCCACCGCGCTGGGGCTGCGCGGGTGGTCCGCTCCGTTCGTCAGCAGCAGCGCCACCCTCAGGCTGCCGGAGGACGTCTCGCGGCCGAAGACCCGCGTGGCGTTGGCGATGGCGTAGGCCGAGTAGGTGCCGTGGCCGATCAAGGCCATGGAGGCCACGCGGCTCTGGAACACGTCCAGGTCCTGCCAGTCCCTGAAGTTGTGCTCCACCGACACGGTGCTGCTGTACTGCAGGGCGGCCAGGCGCAGGCGCAGGCGCCAGCCGGACGACTGCAGCCGCTGCAGCTTCGTGCTGAAGCGCAGGACGAAGTCTTTCTGTCGCTCGAACAGCAGAGACTTGGCTCTCTCCGAACTGTCCACGATGAACATGATCTCCACCGGGCAGATCAGGTCTAGGGAGGAGCCACAACGGAGCCGGCTTATAACTGACAGTCGGAGAAGTGTGAAGCACATTCACGTTTCTGCAATGAGCGTCTACCTGCATGGTTCACAGAGCGGTAGAAGCCTTTGGCCGCCAGATGGTACCTTCAACCATCCAACACTTGCCAATGCCAACGACGAGACATCTCTTTTTAAAGAACCATTGGCCGATAATAACTGACGAATTTTACTGTCAAAGGGGACATATTGAATTTTAGTTTTATACTTTATACCCAGAGTTCAGAACAGTCAGCAGAGTCGCAGGGTTACACGGCGCTCTGGCCTTCCGATAGAGAAGTTACCCGCCCAAAAGGAAACACGCTCACTTTAAAGAATTGATCGTAATAGTTAAACAAAATCTCATAATACAAGTTAACACCAGCAACAACAGTTCAACACAAAGTAGGATTCTTGAGGACTCTTAGTGTCAGAAACTAAGGCCAATCATACTTGTTATAGTGACAATATAACAATCCGATTGCATTCCAGGTCTGTATTCTGAAATGTTATCGGAATAATCAGCTTTAGAGTGAGTGCTGTTAATATCTAAGGTTCTCTGGTTCTACCGAGAAAAGCCAATAAGCTAGTGTCTTAAAAACGACATTCTCTTTATTGAACTTCTGGGGGCGACTCCTCCGGTTAAAAAAGTCTGGTTGTATAGAAGTCTATATAGTGACTCTCCTTCTCTTGACGTATTCCCTCAGTAAACATTGTAAACATGAGTTTGTGTCTCAGTCTCTAGTTTCCAGTCTTCTTCTATACAGCATGATGTCATCATTTAAGACATGATGGTCAGTTAGAGTCACACAGACCATGAAGCACGGAACAAAATATAAGTAGAAACATGAAAAGAATGCATGATATGTCCCTTTTAAGTCAGTGAAAACACTGATCTGTAGAAATAAGCTCTGATAATGTCAGACTTTCTCCAGACGTCATCAGTGACTCTAACCTGTGCGCTGTATCTCCGATTCACAGCATTGATGCAGTTCAACGCTGTTTCAAACACTTACTTCTGGGATCGTTCATGACGACCTGGTTGTCGTCTCTCTGTCCGTTCCTCCTTCTGTTCAGGCCGGTGGTCGGACTTGGCAGGGCCAACGTAAGGACCAGAAGCTCGAGGAACCACCGCGTAGTCATCGTTCAGTCCAGCTGCTCAGCTTGGAAGAAAACGTAGTGGCAGTTAGAGCGGCGTCAGCGGTCCACGATGCTACTCTGAGACGTATCAATGGATCAGCATCAGCATCTGGACTGGGAGGACTGGGATCCCATCGGCCGGCTGCACAGGTCCCACAGCTCAGCTCTCTGCTCCCTGATCCAGTTGCCGCCTGACATCACTATTACCTCTACATCTGCTTTTTCCAACCACTACTACCACTACCACTATGAACTACTACTGGTGGTATGGCCAACGCTTCTCATGCATCTACCGCCAAAACTACATGCCAGTGCTTCTGTCAATGGTATTGCTAGAGCAGCCTCTCTCTCCTCTGTCCTTATCCTTCTGGACCTTTCTGTGGCATTTGACACCGTGAACCACCAGATCCCTACTTCCTCCCTTCAGGATCTGGTATCTCAGGCACAGCACTCTCCCTGTTCTCATCCGACCTCAACGACCAAACTCATCAGGTAACTTGGAGAGGATCTCTGTCTGAACCTTGCCTTTTCACTACTGGGGTCCCTCAATGCTGCGTCCTGGATCCCCTCCTCTTCCTCTCACTACTGGGGTCCCTCAAGGCTGCGTCCTGGGTCCCCTCCTCTTCCTCTCACTACTGGGGTCCCTCAAGGCTCTGTCCTGGGTCCCCTCCTCTTCCTCTCACTACTGGGATCCCTCAAGGCTCTGTCCTGCGTCCCCTCCTCTTCCTCTCACTACTGGGGTCCCTCAAGGCTCTGTCCTGGGTCCCCTCCTCTTCTCTCTTTACACTAATTCTCTCGGCTCTGTCATTCACTCACATGGCTTTTCCTACCATAGCTATGCTGATGACACTCAACTGATCTCACACCTAGACTACTCTAACTCCGCCATCAGAACTCTGCACCTCATCCAGAATGCAGCAGCTCAACTGGTCTTCAAACTTCCTAAATTTACCCAGATCGGGTCCAGTCTACACCCAGGACATGGTCTAGTCTCACACCCAGGACATGGTCTAGCCTCACACCCAGGACATGGTCTAGCCTCACACCCAGGACAGGGTCTAACCTAAACACTCAACAAGTCACAACCTTCTGCAGAAAGTCTCTTCATCTCCTGCCGCAAACTAAAAACTAGGGCTGTCAATCGATTAAAAAAAATTAACTAATTAATCGCACATTTTGAAATTCATTAATCGCAAATATCATTTTTTTTCTTCTTCTAAACAAGACTAAATCTTCTAAATGAAGCAGTAATCCCTTCAGACAGCGTGTGTTTTAGACACTTGTTTGATAGTATTTGTTGTTAAAGACACCTTCACACAGCTGTGTCTCAGAGAGGCTCCTACCTATAAAGGGCCAGCCAGGGATTTAATATCGAGGATGATAAATAGTTTCTTCAGTGAAACATCAGATTAGTAAAACAAGGTGCATTAGAGACACATTGGTCCTGTCATCTTTAACACTGAACAGCAGCAGAACCAGAACCAGAACCAGAACCAGTGGCTTTGGAAACTGACTCACATTCAAATGTGTCACTCTGGAGGCTGGGGGCATTTTATACATTTTACAAAAATATTATATAATTCACCTTTTAAAGTCTTTTGCATATGACAAACAACCCCACGTGTTCTACATCAAACCTTCCAGAACAATCTCAGCTCTACATGAGGTTCATGGTCCTCCTCGTGTTCTCTGTCTTCTCTGGCTGACAGGCTGCTAATGAGCTTCACCTGAGAGGTGGGCGGGCCTTGTGATTTGCTGAGTGTTCATTGGTTGTTTTTTCACAAAATGTTGACAGACAAACGGATTGACCAATCACGGTGAAGGTTTCGTGTGACGAGTTCTTTCCGCGCCGCACACCCGACACATCTGTGTGTGTGTGTGTGTGTGTGTGTGGAGCGGAGCAGCAGCCGGGAGGGAGAAGGCGCAGGAGGAAACCCGATTTATTAATCCACGAGTTTAAACTGATTTCGGCTCGGTATTTTCGCGGAAAACTCATAGTTTTAAAAACGGAAACAGTGTCAGACACACTGCTGCGACTTGACACTCAGAAAAGTGCAAAAACATCAACCAACACCGGAAGTAAACAACGTTGCGTTAATTACGTTAAAATATTTTAGTGCGTTAACGCGGCCAAATTAATCGCATAGATTAACGCGTTAACGCTGACATCCCTAATAAAAACACATCTTTTCTTCCCCTTACTCATGGTAGTACTCATGGTATTAGTTATGGTATTACTCATGGTATTACTCATGGTATTAGTTATGGTATTACTCATGGTATTATTCATGGCATTAGTTATGGTATTACTCATGATATTAGTTATGGTATTACTCATGGTATTAGTTATTGTAAAACTCATGGTATTACTCATGGTGTTAGTTATGGTATTTTTGTAGTTTGGCTTTCTTGAAGAAATGTTACTTTCTCTATTCTAGTTGTTCTGAGTTTTTTCTCGTGGTTTATTCACTTACTGTAAGTCGCTTTGGATAAAAGTGTCCTCTAAATGACATGTGATGTAATATAATAATACCGCTAGTGGGGTTGAAACAATAAGACTATATATATATATATATACGCCACAAAATACATATATTTCATGAAGCTTTTCTGATAACTATTCATTTAATCTTCTCCTTGTGTGAGGTCATCATAACCAAAGAGAAGGACCGATGTGTGTCACTATGGGATGTTTGCGTTCCTGTGTGGGTACTTTAGCCACATTGACAATATCTCTATTCATTTCATGCAATACAGGATTTCATATCACCCACCCCTACTATGAACACCACAACTTAAATTACTTCAGATAATATCATTAAAGGATTTTCATTCTACTTTTACAAATGATTACAACTACTGCCAATACTTGGGCTATTTGTGATGTTATGTATAGCTTTATTGTAATATAACTACTGCTCTGCTGAAATACTTCCATTACAGCTAGTTACTATGACTCCTTATTCATTTGATGTATTGGTGTATTTATATTTTTGAATCATACCTGTGTTGTGTGACACAAGTCAACTGGCCATGCTGCTGTGACCACTACTCCATACACATAGCTGGTGTATTAATATTAATACTAGTAATTATAGTGATGATATGTAACCCTACCTGTGTGCCGTGGAGCTCTGGGTTATTCCATCCGTGGGACCAACAGGTGCTGCTGTGCTGCGCGTGCAGACGGTGTGAGCTCTGGACTCGGACCTGCAGGCGTCAAGTCACCCCCATTACAACTGAGACTTCCGGTCGGACCCCTTCACAATAAGACTTTCACTTGAGAAACGAAGCAACACCGATGTCTTTTACAACTAGTTATACATATAAAATCATACTATGCTATGTGTTCAATATACAATTCGTAGTTCTGTGTCGCGCCAGCTGCTTTTATTTTGAAGGCAACCGGACGCAGCTGCAGACACTTTTCATTAGTCACGGATTCTGATGGCAATGCGACACTAACGGCGGCAACTTAAACACCTTGAGAAGCACCAGTAATACATATATAATAATGCAGGACTCTCAAGTTTTGAAGACAGGCAAGCGTGAGATATATATATATATATATATATATATATATATATATATATATATATATATATATATATATATATTTATCTTATACAAAAGTTTGCTTTTTGGGAGTGATAGCGAGTAACAGTTACTCGTACCCGGTTTGGGGGAAACCAAAGTGCTCGGAGGAAACCCCCTCTGGAGACGTCTCTCCGTACCCCCGGGAACATCTGGGTCACAGTAGACCGCTGGAGCCGAGTAGAAGTCACTCCTATTTAAAGGCTCTGGTTCGACGCCCCGCCCACAGCCAAAGTGCAGACGTTCTTTAGTGACGTCATGGAATTCTCAGGCCATGTTACTGATTCTGATGCTAACAACACTAGCGCGCGATTCGCATCCGCTAGCTAAATGGCACTAGACTGAAATGTCTTCTCTTTAACTACTACACACTTAATAACTATCAAAATATAGCACCGCCAAAGCGAACGAGCATAACATTAATATATATATATGGCTCTCATCTGTAAACACCAAGACAGTCTCACGTTAATAACTGCGTCACTGTGTTACGTAACTTATGCTGGTCTAACTTGTTTGTTTAAGACAATAATTACAGCGCCAAATTACAAAGCAGGTCAGTTTTATTAGCCTGGATACCAGACCGAACTTAGCCCCGCCCTCAAAATTATTTGGTCGGGAAGTTGGGTCTGGCATTGCTCCATTGGTGAGAAATTATTCTCCGACCAGATATTGGTCGGACCAATCACATTGGCTTCATACGATGACGGACATATTTTGCCAGTGGAGCTCAGCGGCGCGCGAGACGGCGAGCAGAGGACTGTTAACGCGACACGGAGAGACAGACATGACACGCTTCTGCTGTAGTCTGGCGCTATAGAGGTAGTTACAGGGGGCGGGACAATTTTGTTTTATGTCATGCGATCGACTGGCAGGTCGCCGCGATCAACCGGTCGATCACGATCGACGTATTGAGCACCACAACAAACATGAACGGTATCCAGGCTAATGCGTCGCTTAAAATACGTCACATACTCCGTTGCTCTGATTGGTTGTAGCTCTATCCAATTGAGAAGAGGCATTTTCTTTCCTGGTTCGGTTTTTAGACACGCCCCATAATCACAGCCCAACGGAGCGGTATCAGACTCACATTCTGACTAGAATTATGAGGATGACATCGTCAGGCTGGAGTTTTATGTTAATTGTGTTTGAAATGATATTAACAAGAACATAAGGATGCTGGGGGCACGGTACTAGCACAATACATTACAATAACAATTCTGACAACAAAATTTGCCCGTAAAATGTCCAGGGTGCTACCTATGTACTTATGTGTGTGTGTATATATATATATATATATATAAATAAATAAATATATGAATGTATATATTTATACATATGTACACATATACAATTCTGACAACAATGTTTGCCCTTAAAATGTCCAGGGTGCTACCTATGTACTTATGTGTATGCGTATATATATATATATATATATATATATATATATATATATATATACATATAAAAAAAATATGAATGTATATATTTATATATATGTACACATATACATACACATTAATATTTGATGTCAACGCCTCAGGGAGCCGACGCCTGGTTTAGTGGGAGGAGTAAAGCCTGTTGGTCGATGAGCCGTGTGAGTCGCCCCCTCTGGTCATCAACGGTAATGCCGTCCGCACCTCATCTTCGTCAGAAGATGAAGATTTCATACCGGTCACGGAACTGTGGTTGTAAAAAATTAAATAAAATAAAAGATAGCTTTTAAGTTCATCTCCCAAGAGTGACCTTTTAAATGTTGATGTTTTATTGTTGTAGTCACGCTCGCCCCGCTGCTCACGGCCTGGAGCCCAAAAGGCCCAGAATCCTTCACTGTGACCATATGGAATCACAGTGTCACAGTGGTTTTATGTCAGATGAAAGTCCGTCGTGCTGTGAGTGTAGCGGCGGGCCGAGACGGGCCGGTACCGCGGCGTGCAGACGGCTAACACAACACTGCACCGGGCGCTTCGGCCTCTGCATATTTTGATAAGACCAACAGTTTGTTTTTCAGAGGCGAGACAGCGGCTCGGCTCTCTGTGGGAACCAAATCACGCCCATGTCATTTCACAATTTTTGGGTCCCGTGTAACTCACGCCAACTCCACACGCCGGCGTTCCCACCGGCATTCCCATCATTTTTGCCGGTGGCCGTGTGGGCCGGCCCACTCGCCGTGGGAGCTGCGTGTTCCGGTGGCGACTTGGAGAGGAGCCGGACCCTGTTTTAAAAAATTAGAAAGGAAATTAGGAGATGGGATTTCTTGTTTTTTACATTAGTGGATCAGGTCTGAACCAAAATGTGTTCACAGTTAATTTTATTTTTACATCTTGGTCTAGATCTCTTGCTTCTGGTTGGTGGCTTTGATGTGATCCTCTGTGTTGTTCACGTGAATATCAAACTGCACCAGAACATAAACCCGGGAACAGGGAACCACGTAACTCCGATCAGACAGTTACAACGTCAAGTGGGCCCAGAGGGGAGGCGTCCAGAGAGGCGTCCAGAGTGGCGTCCAGAGTGGCGTCCAGAGAGGCGTCCAGAGAGGCGTCTAGAGTGGCGTCCAGAGTCCGAACCTGAACACGGCTTGCGGTGGCCGTGGAGCTCCTTCGTGATCGATACCAGAACAATGAAGGAGTGAATTCAGATACTAAACACTAGGGGGCGACTGTGTCGGCGGTCAGCAGGTCCGTCTTCCAGGGGGTTGGCGGTTCAATCACCGCCCTTGTCCACGTGTCCTTGAGTGGGGGGGGTGTGATGGGTGGGTGGGGGGTGAGTGATGGGTGGGTGATGAGTGGGTGTAGGGGAAGGTGTGTGTCCGGTCAGCGGGGACCATCGGGATCAAGACGGTCATTTCATTTGACGGTTTCAGGTGTGTGTGTGTGTGTGTGTGTGCGTGTCAACGTGTCTCGTTCTGCCGCAGTACCAGAGGATGTCCCCGTCACCACGGCAACTCAACCCACAGTCCTGAAGGCCCGAAAAATACAGTTCATTTAATTAAAAAAAACTTGATTGACCAACTTTAAGCTGCAATAATCAACATATACACACAAAAAGAAGTCAGACATAAACATTAAAAAATATATTAAAAACAGCACACATTTATACATATGAGACAGCATATGAAATCCAAACGTTCCATATATCTTGACATTCACCCAGTCATACATTGTGGGAGGAGCCATGACATCATTCACCTATTGACAAACACTTTATTAAAGCAGTTTATTGTATTAGATTGTTTGTTGCAATTATCAATTGGACTTAATGTTAAAGTAAAACTGGTTCTATCTTTAAAGTGAGAGGTGACTAGGATGATGATATTCTAGGTTATTGATAAACTCATCAATAAACTAGAAGATCATTATCAAAGACGGTTTACACACGTATACTGCCACCTGCTGATACAAAGAGGAAACGCATCTCCTCATCCAGGCTCCAGGAACAGCCCAGTACTGGTTCTGATGGTCCAGTGGAATCTGTGATTGTTTTAATTGACGGGTTCTACCATCAGACTGGAGGTCACATGTCAAGGAGAGGGAACACATGGTGGACGAGGAGGGAGGGATGCGGGCGAGATACCGGCGTGACGGGGAGAAGAGTATCGGCGTGTCACGGTAAAGACAATAATAAAAACACTAAGAAGATCCAGGAGACGCCTTCTCGTCCAGCCTGGGGCTCCATCGCCTGACAACATGGACGAAAGCCCATTTCATCTTCCGTACTTCATCAAGGTATGCACTCTATCGAGTGCCCGTTCTTGTTCTAACTTCTAAATGTTTAAGGATTAATTGAGGCCATATCGGGTTCTTTAACCCCTGTGGCTCTGGAGTCACCACCCGCCTATTAAATGTGTTTCCGTTGTCAGGGGAACCCAGCCTCCTATCTAAAAGGATAAATAATTATTTTCCACACAGTTTTTCATTTTCCACTGCTTTATTCATTATAATCCCAAACCATTTCTTTTAAACACCCCCCATCCCCTACACCCCCTTTACTTTTATTTCACCCCACCATTACACTATATACTATACCCCATCCCTATTTCACCCTTATTTGTCACGCCAAAAAACAAACCCAGTGCCCTCCTTTCCTCCCCACCCCCCGCTACCGTGAGGCCCCCTGCGGCCGAAAAGAGTGTCATCCCGGGTCCTCCCTCGGGAATCTGACCGACTCCTTGGACACAAACAAAAGTTTGGCCGGAGCGAGTCAATGGTCTCCACTGGACCCATCCTGGGGTTGGCCTGGGAGGCCACGGGTTGTGAGCGCCTCTGGGCCACTGCCTGGGCGGAGATGGGCTTGGCGATTTTTTTATACGGAGGTCTGAGGGGGGGGTAGTGGTGGGGGGGGTCCTGTCCGCCCGGGGTGGTGTACCGGGGTCTATCGTGAGAGTCTGGAGGGAGGTACTTTGTTTCTGGGGTGTGGTCTGGAGGGAGGTACTTTGTTTCTTGGGTGTGGTCTGGAGGGAGGTATTTTGTTTCTAGGGTGTGGCCTCTAGGGGCGGAGTGACGGGGATGCTGATGGGGGTCTGACGGGGGGGTCCTATACCTCGGTGACGAGGCTGAGTGCGGGGTTATGTCGACACGGGAGGGGGATGTTTTCAGGTCCATGATGGGGGCCTGTAGCCCCTTGCGGGGTCGTAACCCCGACGATGGCTGCTGGAGCTCCATCGGCTCCGGCTGGTCATCGGGGGAGGGACCATCCCTCTTTCCCCCGCCGATGGCTGGACCGGCGGGAGACCGGTGGCCCTCCCCCTTCGTCGAGGCGGGGGGGCGGGCGGGGTCCGCTTCTTAGGGATACGGCTCACCGCCCATCCCACCCCCCCCATATCCTCCGCGGCCCTGTTCACGGCTTCCGGGCGCGGCCTATATTTCTTGTATAGCCATTTGATGGCCACCTCCCACGCCTGCTGGTGGTCTATAGGCTCCGCCCGTCTGAGCTCCTCCTTCGTCTCCGCGATCACCTCCTCATAGTGCTCTTCCAGTATCTGGAGGTTGGTGTCGTACCAGTTGTCGGCGTTCCCCTCCAGTTGGTTCGTTGTATCCTCGTTTGGGCCGGCAAAGGTGATTACCCCCGAGAGGAAGGTCCTGATCCGCACCATGGATTTCGGGACCTCGTCCGGCCTCACCCCTTTCCGCACGAAGCCCAGGTGGTGATGCGACCTCAGCAGTTTGAAAATCAATCTCGTCCCCACCTGGAAGGCCGAGTGGGGTTTGGACATGTTTCCACTATGGTGTCTTCTTTTGTCTGTAGAGGAACAATGAGCCTTAGATTACTTCCTGATTAAAGGTTAATTCTTGTGAGATTTATGGTCCTAGGTTCAAGGTTTTTAGGTGAGCCTGCCCACCCACCCGTCAATCGAGTGAGTGACTGGAGGTGGGAGGAGTCTAATTTTGTGTCTCGAGTAAATGAAGGTAAATTCCCAAGGGTTTATAATTAGGATTTAATTTTTTAAACAACTCTTTAAGGTTAAGATAAGGTATCCCTTATCTTCTGTTTAGGTTTAGGGTTACAGTTTAATTCTCAGTTTAGGTTTTAAATGGATTGGAGAAGACCGTCTGGAAGCAGAACTGGAAGGGGGGTGTATGGTTGCACCGAGAACCCTTCCTCACCTTTTTAGGCGAGTCTGCATACCCACCCGTCACTTCAATCGGGGGGAGGGGGGTTAAGTGTCTTCAAGGTTAAGCTAAGGTATCCCTTATCCTCTGTTTAGGTTTAGTTTTAATTAGGTTTAGAAAAGAAAAAGTTCCCCGAATCTCCCCGTGTCCACCCGGCAAGTTTCAGCAGTTGAATGGAGACCCAGGGTTTATGCACGGGTATTAAGCCATACCTCGGCCAATCGATCTTCGACCCGGATTAGGAGTCCTATTTAAGACCAAATAATAATATAATAAAATAATTTGTAGGAGTTCAGGATTTAAAAATCTAGGGCCTCTAAACAGGATGGTGGCTGTGTTCCCCAAGGAACGGCTGAAGCCCGGGCTGAGATCCTGCCGGGGTCCCAGGTAACGGTTGGAATTTTCCGATCTTCCAGGATTAGAAGTGTTTGCTTAAAAATGAACCGCGTTTCTTTGCAGGCCTGTATTCAAATGCAACCTTGTATGGAGCATACCTGCAAACTCATGAGGGGTGAAAAAGGTGACAACGGGGGGGGGGGGGGGGGACTTTTTCTTTTGTCACCACACCACATCCATGTTGTTTGATGAAGCCTCAAAACTTTTAGAATTACAACTATGGTCATGTTATTGTTCCGACCACAAATCAAAATTCTAAATAATGACAATAAACAGTTTAAGAGTAAAAGGTCCTCCGCTCTGATGAAGCCGTATAATGATAGTAGTAATAAATATACATTGCCATTATATATAATATGGTTAAAGTCATTCATAAACCAACTCTATTCTGCCTCTACCTGGTTGTCAAGATACTAACATTATAACTTATATAACATACCTGCCATAAATATCAGGATACCAGATACAATACTATAACAACAATATGATTCCATGAATAAGAGACTGGTATATGCATCTATAATAGTAATAAATACAATATCTGTATGGTTCACTTCTTACCAACTTGTTCCAACACTTGTCAGTGATATTAGTTTTAGTCTACAGCCAGATACGAATGAAAGTACATGGAGCCGTCATACATTGATTATGCACTATGAGGCCGATAGTCTGTATCTGACCAGATGGTACACAGTTCATCAGGATGAGCAGCTGTAGAGTTACACAACTTTACAGACTGTCTGCATTGGAGACAAAGTAATGAAACATTTCACTTCTGTCATGTTTGTTTTTTTTGAGCCGAGGACGCGTTACGCCCTCACTGTGAGCTGCGCGGAGCAGCGCGCTGATCACAGACTCTTTTAATGAAGTATCATACTAACAATATGCTAAATCACATCGCTCTTAACGTACGGGTCCTTAGTTAGCATCGCTACAATTCACGTGGACGACCCATTTTAAGTTCAAAAAGGTGAATTTCACCGAAAGGTGACAAGTTTACAGGTCTGATGGAGTCTATGAACCCAAGAAAAGTCTGAAAAGGGTCACTACCTGAAGTATTTGACGTCATTGTTCTAGTTTATTTCAGGTGGAACGGTCTAAAGTATCGTTTGTCTTTGAAAATAAAAGATTCCGTTTGAGCTGCCCTAGTTAACATGAAATAACATTATGTTGGCCTTTAAAAACGGTTTTCCTCATTAGAAATCCCAGGTAAGTAAACAGTTTATTTTTTGAACAGTTTTGGAACAAAACTCTTCATAATAGAGGTTTAACCTTTTAACCCAGCTAAATCAGCCCCTCTGGGCTAATGATAACAAAAACTAGCCTATTTTGAGCCAGTCCTTGTGTTCCATACACCGCACAACTCCAAAACTGGCTTTCCTATATAACCTATTTTAAAGAAACCCTCTAACATAAGGGTTTCCCACACTAAATATTAACCAACCAACAAAACCCTCACTGATACTTACCATCCGGAGAAATCTCAAAGCAGATACTTTTAACAGGTCCCAATCGACTTCAACCCCATTGTCCGTGACACCTCTCTGACTCATGGTGCAGACAAAAAATTCACATATATACATATAGACATATATATATATATATATATATATATATTTTTTTTTTTTTTTTTTATATATATTAGGTCTGTCAGTGTTAACGCATTAATCTATGCCATTAATTTGGCCGCGATTAACGCACAAAAATATTTTAAAGCATATACGCCACTTTGTTTACTTCCGGTGTTCGTTGAAGTTTTTTCACTCCTCTGAGTGTCAAGCCGCGGCAGAGCGGAGTGACACTGTTTACGTTTTTGAAACAATTTCTCCGCGAAAATACGGAGCAGAAATCAGTTTAAACTCCTGGATGAATCAGGAGGGTTTCCGCCTCCGCTCCTTCCTCCCGGCTGCTGCAGCAGGGACACACTGAGGGGCGACGGTTCGGTGACGCAAGCCCTTCACTGTGATTGGTCAATCCGTTTGTCTGTCAACATTTTGCGAAAGAAACAACCAATGAACACTCAGTAAATCACAAAGGACCGCCCACCTCACAGGTGAGGCTCATTAGCAGCATGTCAGTCAGAAGGCAGAGAACACGAGGAGGACAATGAGCCTCATATAGAGCTGAGATTGTTCTGGAAGGTTTGATGTAGAACACGTGGGGTTGTGTCATATGCCAAAGACTTTAAAAGGTAAATTAATATTTTTTGTAAAATCAGAAAATACCCCCAGCCTTTGAATGTCAGTCAGTTCCCAGGCCACTGGTTCTGCTGTTCAGTGGTAAAGATGACAGGACCAATGGGGTCTAAAATACACCTTTTTTTTTACTAATCTGGATGTTTCACCAGAGAAACTATCTATCATCCAGGATATTAAATCCCTGGCTGGCCCTTTATAGGTAGGAGCCTCTCTGAAAACACAGCTCTGTGTGAAGGTGTCTTTTAAAACAAATACAATTAATCATGTGCCTAAAATACACGCTGTCTAAAGAGATTACTGCTTAATTTAGAAGAAAAAACACTGTTGTAAATAACTCAATCAAACGTCCATATGGTCTTTACAGGTTTTTAATTTACCAACAGAACTTTACAGACTTCTTTGTACAACTGATTTTCTCCTCGGCGAGCGGGCCGAGCCTCCGCTGAGCTGCTCATCCGCTCGCTGCCACCTGGAAGGGGTAGTGCTGCGGGAACTCGTGGACCACCTTCAGGGCTTCGGCGTAGAGTTCTAGGTCTGTGGGAAGAGACGGAACACACGTCAGAACAGGGGTCGGGAACCCATGGCTCTCGAGCCACATCTGGCTCTTCCATGTCGTTCCGTCTCTACGTGTCGCGTTAACTCTTCTCGGCTCTCCGATGCCGGCGTGCGCGCATCGGGGCGGAGTAAAGAAAAAGTCACCCTGCTTCAGAAACTCCGCGGACGAACTAAGAAAGAGGAACCTACCGAAGGGCACGCCCCGGTCCTCCCGCAGCAGGTTGTACGTGACGGCCATTATGGCTCCTTTGTTGGACACCGTGCCGACGACCTCCACGATGCCGCTCAGCTCTTCTTCAAGCTGAGGGAGGAGAACACTCATCATATTAGACCACTATGAACATGTTAAAAGATAGAGTAATAGTACTTAGGTAATGTAGTACTAAAACCTATTATTGTCATACTATTATTATGTTAAAAGATAGAGTAACAGTATGAATGTAATGTAGTACTCAAGGCATATTCTTTTAATATTAACAGAGCCTAAAGCCATATTATTTTAACATGATTATGTTCAAATATGGAGTAATAGTACAAATGTAATGTAGTAAGAAAAGCATATTATTTCAATATTAATATGTTAAAGGATAAAGCAATAGTATGAATAAAATGTAGTACTAAATGCATATTATTTTAATATTATTAATACGTTAAAAGATGGAGTAATAGCCAATTATAGGATTAATGTAATGCAGTACAAAAGGCGTATTTTAATATTATTAATATGTTAAAAGATGGAGTAATAGGACTAATGTAATGTAGAACAAAAAGCATATTATTTTAATATTATTAATATGTTAAAATATGGAGTAATAGGACTAATGTAATGTAGTACTAAAATCAGATCATTTTTTAAATACAGTGGAGTAAGAACGATTTAAAATATACATTTTACCTTTTTAAGATTTAAAAACTAGTAGCTGTTACTGTGGCTTTCTGACAAGCTACCCATGACGTCAGAGATGGTGCGTTTGCGTCCCCTACAGAATCTGGTTTATTAAGTTATTGGACAATCATTTCAGGTTTAAGAAGTTTACGCCATAAAGTAGTCAAACTACACTTGGCAGTCCCGTAACGAGGCTTCGTGGCCGGGTTCAGGAGGTGGAGTCGTACTCACGGGGTCGTTCAGCTCAACCGTTGCTATCTTTCCTTCTCCGTCCGCCACCGTGAAGGATTTCCCCGACGGGTGAACCTGTCGGCCGGGAGAACGCTCCGTGTTTAGCCGGTAGTCTCGTTAGCTAGCAGTTGAAATAGCATCGCGGCTCGCGCCGGCTGTTCTCACCTTCTCCACGCGCCCGACGAAGCAGACCGGCTTGCTGATGAACTGCGACAGCAGCGCGCAGGTCACTCTGGTTTTGGGGAGCTCCAGGATTCCTGCCATCTTCACGAGTTTTCTGGTGCAGAACTCTACAAAGCAGAATTGCGCGGGAAAAAATATTTAGTTAAATCCTTTTTATGTACCACACAAGCTCACGCGGGCGGGGTTTCGCCATCCACGTTGAAAAACCGCTGGGTTTGTAATTACGGCAGACCCAGGAGATAAAATCCAACGCTTCCACCTCTGCGCTCTGACATTGTCTTCCCCGGAAACAAACCTCAGGAGTTATGTTCAACGTTCCCGACAGCGTCGCTTGTGTCGGAACTGTCGGCAGCGTTACAGTTTCTACACGAACACGGACCGTGTCATGGTCGGTGACGTCAGCGCCACAACATAACACGGACGAGATTTCACGGTTAAAGTACGGACGGAAAAAAAAACAATCAGGTTATAACGTTGTGGTTTATAAAAAGCTAGCGGGCCGTGCTGACCCGACAGGGACCGAATGAAACCGAACTTACGAAACTAAAACACGAGCGAACTATGAACCGAAGTATTGTCCGCCTCTGAAAGTCAAGACGAGACCAACACCAGGTAAGAGAATCCTTTCGTTTAGATAAATACACTTTACTCTCCCTTTTTTCTGTGGCGCTAGTTTGCTAAAAGCATCTCAGAAAGTGCTATCAAAGTTTGATCATACATATAAACATATAATCATAGCTCAGCTGTCTCTCTTCCCAACGATCCCGATGGCACCTGAAGTCGATGACGTAATGCCTCCTCTCACGATGTCTTCCTAACAGAAGGGCGTCATGTTGAGCTTCCTTGGACTCCGGAAAGACTCCAAGAAGGCAGCGCCGGAGAAGGAGGCGGATGGAGGCTTCGTTATCGTGGGTGAGAAACGCACTCTGGTCTAATCTCGTGTATCATAGTCTGGATTACTGTGTACGTCTTTTCAGACGTTCTGTACAATGACGTCACCAAACAGCAGGCATGGTGGGAAGTGTAGTCACGCGTTGCTGCATAAAGACAAGAGTCACTGGCTCCTACTGCCGACCACAGCGATGCCTTCAAGGCGCCGAGAGTGTTGAATGGAGCTCGGTGTGATGAGGCGTTCACTGACCCATGAAGATCTTTAGAGGAAAGATCTTCATGGGTGAAGAGGAAACACCGGGAAGAGGAAACACCGAGCACAGGAAGTGTGGCGGTGCCTCGTCTCATGACCACGGCGTGACCACGTCTGAAATATCACACTTTCAGCAGTTTCCCTCAGTGTGTGTGTGTGTGTGTGTGTGTGTTATTGTTCCGCAATGGCTTCTCTGGAGCCCGGATGTTACTCTCGACCTTGGAGACAGAAGTTTGATCCGAGACGCCGTGTAGAAAATTTCAAGCTCCCCTGCGCTAGTTTCAAATACACTTCCTGTCTCTGAAGTGGGCGTGGCCACAGCCTCTCCACCCTCCTCATTTCGATTGAGTTATTGTTGCACTATTGATTGTTTTTCGATTTATTTTCCTAACATTAGACGTTAACGTAGCTAGCCGCTCGATGTTTACACGGCAAACAGCAGTGTAAACATCGTGCGGAGGCGACACCCATGCGACACCCATGTGACACCCATGTGACACAGATACAGGGAATGACTCGGTGGCCCTGGCTCAACTTTATCGTAACTTACGGTCCCCTTATTTGCATCTAGTGGTCCTCATCACGGTATGGAGATCTTGAGATTCCGTCATATATATATATATATATATATATATATATCTCATACCACCACTCATCACATGTGATACTTGGGTCACATGACCACCACTGAGCTGTCCCCATAGACCTCGTAGAGATGTATTTATAAAGGACGACCCCTGAAGTCGAATGTGATTAGCAGCGTGTTCAGAATAGCTCAACAACCAATGTGAACAGAAGACGACTCCTCAAACTCTACGAATGTGTCTTCCTGAATATGATTCAGAGATATGAACAGAGTCCGGCGCTTCTCGGGGAAAGGACGGCTGCAAATAACTTATTTTGACTTGAAATGAATCTGCTGTCGTTTCGCCATGAATCCGTTATCGGTTTGGTTTATTGAATGTGAGGTCATTTATTTAAGATGTTAAGAGGATTAGTGTCGCTAGTTTTGATTTCCTGCTGTTTTGCCAAAGAGGATCTATCTGGAGCGTCAGGACCATTAAAGGGACAGTACGTAGGACCGGAGAGACCGTCAAACAGACCGGAGCGATGCACTGCTGTTCGTGTTTTTAAGACATTTATTCTCATACTATGGGTACTTTATATCAAAAGAGGGTTTTTTGATGGGGAACTGAACATAAAACATTACTTATCAGCACGGTTTTACCAACGGAGTCTGGCAGCTTGGAGGAGAGCAACGAGACGTTTCACTTTCGGTTCAGTTCACTGGCGTAAACCATTCTGAATATAGAACACACTTAGTGTGAGATCGTTTTAGCTGTACAGTTCATCCTTCAAAAATAAATAAATATAATATTAATATAAATCCACGGCATTACACTTTGTTATTCCAAACAATGACCTCATACAAACACACTTTAAACATGCTCACTATCCCTTTAGGAGTGTTGATGCCCATCTTTTTAGACTAATTTAAGATTAGCGCCACATAAATTTATCGATATGTTTTTTTCCTCGTATGATGATGGAGGATCTCTGAGGGCCGGTGGGACGAGGTGGAGCTGCAACGATCTGTCAATCAACTAAGAATTAATCTGAGAATATATATATATATATATATATATATATATATATATATATATATATATATATATATATATTGTGTCGCTTTACCTTTCGTTGCTTTGGGCTGGTGACATTTTTTAAATATTAATATTTTTTGAGACAAAATAATTAATTGAGTAATCGCAAAAATAAAATGCAGATTATTAAAAAACATATTTGCTTGATCATAGTAAACGACACCTTTCATTATGCATGTCGGCACTGCAACAATGTGAACCTGTCCTCAGCATCACGGCGTGTAGACTTCACTGCGCTCTAGTGGTGGCTCGTGGTACTGCAGCCTGGCCTTCAGGTAAACTAAACATGACGGACTCGCTAGAGCTAGTTTGTCCCTTCTGGGCCTCCGTAGAAACATGATGCACTCCCTGAAGATGACGGGTTCCCTATGGAGGCATAAACGACTCAAGAGAAGACTATATATATATATATATATATATATATATATATATATATAGAGAGAGAGAGAGAGAGAGAGAGAGAGGGAGGATTTAGTGGTTGATGACACCATCTATGGGCGCACACACAAGGGCTTTGGGGCTCGTTGAGTCCCAGAGGAAAACCTCCTGCACACTAAGCTGAGACGATGACATCACTGTAAATTATGTCACTCTGGAGGAGGAGGAGGAGGAGGAGGAGGAGGAGGAGGAGGAGGCTGATGTATTGTCTCCATGACAGCAGCTCCAAACCAAATGATTGTTGTGGTTTCTGCCACTTTGGATGTAACCCAATAATCAAACTAGCCGAGCGGACCGGGTAGCTAACGTCTTGCATGGATCCAGCGCTGCTGTTGGTCGGTGCTTTCTGTTGATTTTGTTATGACTACATTTAGTGGTGGAGGTCCTGATAGCAGGCGGCCATGATCTCTCCATTGCACCTTCAGCGCTGCCCCGCTGTGACTAACGTTGACCGCCGACTGTCTGCCCCGTCCCGCTGCAGGAGAGACGCCGGCGGAGCAGAGGAGGAAGACGCAGAGCGGCGGCATCGCGCAGCCGTCCACCAACGTCATCGTGCAGCCGCTCAGGGTGAGCGTGTGTGTGTGTGTGGGGGGGGGGGGCAGATTCAAGTAATACAATGATGATCAGATTTGTGTGTAGAAGAAGATGAGCGTCGGGTTTCACCTAAACGTCTCTAGATTCACTGCAGCGTGAACGTTGCTGGTGGATTGGAGCCGGATATTAAAATTAAACCAACCATGAAGGAACGTAGGACTTACATAGTCGCTCCAAACAGCCCGATCATTCCCAGGTGTAACGTCTTTATTTGGGGCTTTGCTTCAGAGAAGCTGCTCTGGTCCCAAGGGAAACCTCTTCATAAGCATTTCCTGTAACAACATCTCCTCTGTATTTAGTCTGCTCACATTTGCCTCTAATTACACGGCAGAGCACAACAACGGAGTCTTAAATCTGCAGCTCTGGAGGACTCTCTTTTTCCTCTGGAGGCCGGGCTTTGACACAGGAAAGAGACAACATTGAACCCAGGACTTTGCTGCCCATTGGCACCACTCCACTGCCATAGTCCATGACGGAGGGCACTACGTGTCGGTTACCTCCTTCCCTCGGGGGTTTGGAGACCTCACCTCTCGGTGTTGACTCCGTTCAGGGCGTTAGTCTCCACAGTGGAATGGACACAGTCTGTGGCTGAACTAGAACGTGACTGAGGACGGAATACCACGCTCCGAGGGAGGCTTGTGTCATCGTAACCCGAGGGACCGCCATGACTATTATTACTATCTGGTAGGGATGCATCGATCTGATCGGCGCCGATCCATATCGGCCGATATTGCCATTATTGGTTTTGATCGGCGTTCTCAAAACAGCCGATCAAACCGATCGATCAGATGACGTCACATCTGCGAGAAATACTATCAGAGACGCTTCAGTCGCCGCGCGCAGAAACGGAGTATGCGCCGGCGAGTGCCGCAGAGTGAGAGGGGCGAGCGAGCGAGCGGCGCCCCGTCCCCCGAGTTGAACCTCTGGGTCAACTCACCGACACTCACATGTCTGAGCCTATAGACTGATGTTCACATGTCTGACCCTACAGACTGATGTTCACATGTCTGACCCTACAGACTGATGTTCACATGTCTGACCCTACAGACTGATGTTCACATGTCTGACTATAGACTGATGATAGACTGATGTTCACATGTCTGACCCTATAGACTGATGTTCACATGTCTGACCCTATAGACTGATGTTCACATGTCTGACCCTATAGACTGATGTTCACATGTCTGAGCCCCTATAGACTGATGTTCACATGGCTGACCCTATAGACTGATGTTCACATGTCTGAGCCCCTATAGACTGATGTTCACATGTCTGACTATAGACTGATGTTCACATGTCTGACTATAGACTGATGTTCACATGTCTGACCCTATAGACTGATGTTCACATGTCTGCCCCTATAGACTGATGTTCACATGTCTGACCCTATAGACTGATGTTCACATGTCTGACCCTACAGACTGATGTTCACATGTCTGACCCTATAGACTGATGTTCACATGTCTGACCCTATAGACTGATGCTCACATGTCTGACCCTATAGACTGATGTTCACATGTCTGAGCCTATAGACTGATGTTCACATGTCTGACCCTACAGACTGATGTTCACATGTCTGACCCTACAGACTGATGTTCACATGTCTGACCCTACAGACTGATGTTCACATGTCTGACTATAGACTGATGATAGACTGATGTTCACATGTCTGACCCTATAGACTGATGTTCACATGTCTGACCCTATAGACTGATGTTCACATGTCTGACCCTATAGACTGATGTTCACATGTCTGAGCCCCTATAGACTGATGTTCACATGGCTGACCCTATAGACTGATGTTCACATGTCTGAGCCCCTATAGACTGATGTTCACATGTCTGACCCTATAGACTGATGTTCACATGTCTGAGCCCATATAGACTGATGTTCACATGGCTGACCCTATAGACTGATGTTCACATGTCTGACTATAGACTGATGTTCACATGTCTGACTATAGACTGATGTTCACATGTCTGACCCTATAGACTGATGTTCACATGTCTGCCCTATAGACTGATGTTCACATGTCTGACCCTATAGACTGATGTTCACATGTCTGACCCTATAGACTGATGTTCACATGTCTGACCCTACAGACTGATGTTCACATGTCTGACCCTATAGACTGATGTTCACATGTCTGACCCTATAGACTGATGTTCACATGTCTGACCCTATAGACTGATGTTCACATGTCTGACCCTATAGACTGATGTTCACATGTCTGACCCTATAGACTGATGTTCACATGTCTGACCCTATAGACTGATGTTCACATGTCTGACCCTACAGACTGATGTTCACATGTCTGACCCTACAGACTGATGTTCACATGTCTGACCCTACAGACTGATGTTCACATGTCTGACTATAGACTGATGCTCACATGTCTGACTACAGACTGATGTTCACATGTCTGACTACAGACTGATGTTCACATGTCTGACCCTATAGACTGATGTTCACATGTCTGACCCTATAGACTGATGTTCACATGTCTGACCCTATAGACTGATGTTCACATGTCTGACCCTATAGACTGATGTTCACATGTCTGACCCTACAGACTGATGTTCACATGTCTGACTATAGACTGATGTTCACGTCTGACCCTACAGACTGATGTTCACATGTCTGACTACAGACTGATGTTCACATGTCTGACCCTACAGACTGATGTTCACATGTCTGACCCTACAGACTGATGTTCACATGTCTGACCCTATAGACTGATGTTCACATGTCTGACCCTACAGACTGATGTTCACATGTCTGAGTCTATAGACTGATGTTCACATGTCTGACCCTATAGACTGATGTTCACATGTCTGACCCTACAGACTGATGTTCACATGTCTGAGCCTATAGACTGATGTTCACATGTCTGACTACAGACTGATGTTCACATGTCTGACTACAGACTGATGTTCACATGTCTGACTACAGACTGATGTTCACATGTCTGACTACAGACTGATGTTCACATGTCTGACTACAGACTGATGTTCACATGTCTGACTATAGACTGATGCTCACATGTCTGACCCTACAGACTGATGTTCACATGTCTGACTACAGACTGATGTTCACATGTCTGAGCCTACAGACTGATGTTCACATGTCTGACTACAGACTGATGTTCACATGTCTGACTATAGACTGATGCTCACATGTCTGAGCCCCTATAGACTGATGCTCACATGTCTGACCCTACAGACTGATGTTCACATGTCTGACTACAGACTGATGTTCACATGTCTGACCCTACAGACTGATGTTCACATGTCTGACTACAGACTGATGTTCACATGTCTGACTACAGACTGATGTTCACATGTCTGACTACAGACTGATGTTCACATGTCTGACCCTATAGACTGATGTTCACATGTCTGACCCTACAGACTGATGTTCACATGTCTGACTACAGACTGATGTTCACATGTCTGACCCTATAGACTGATGTTCACATGTCTGACCCTACAGACTGATGTTCACATGTCTGACTACAGACTGATGTTCACATGTCTGACTATAGACTGATGTTCACATGTCTGACTACAGACTGATGTTCACATGTCTGACCCTATAGACTGATGTTCACATGTCTGACCCTATAGACTGATGTTCACATGTCTGACCCTATAGACTGATGTTCACATGTCTGACCCTACAGACTGATGTTCACATGTCTGACTACAGACTGATGTTCACATGTCTGACTACAGACTGATGTTCACATGTCTGACTACAGACTGATGTTCACATGTCTGACTAT
Source organism: Liparis tanakae (assembly GCA_036178185.1). Taxonomy (NCBI): domain Eukaryota; kingdom Metazoa; phylum Chordata; class Actinopteri; order Perciformes; family Liparidae; genus Liparis; species Liparis tanakae. Next base: position 20,820,111 of record CM070106.1, read on the forward strand.
AGACTGATGTTCACATGTCTGACCCTATAGACTGATGTTCACATGTCTGACCCTATAGACTGATGTTCACATGTCTGACCCTATAGACTGATACTCACATGTCTGACCCTACAGACTGATGCTCACGGCACACGCATTCCATCGGGAGCGCGCGAGGCTTTTCATAAAGTTAGCCGCTAACTTTATGAAAAGCCTCGCGCGCTCCTGATCGAATGCTAACTGTTAGCGGAAGGATTTAAGTGACACAACATCCGGTTTTGCAAAGTTAGCGGAAAGAGTCACGTAAAACAACATCTGTTTTTCAAAATAAGATGTAGACAAATCATACACTAACATATACCGTAAATTCCGGACTATAGAGCGCACCTGATTACAAGCCGCACGCTCTAATTTTAGAAAGAAAATCAATTTTGTACTTGTATAAGCCGCACCGGATTTAAGCCGCAGGTTTCCCACGTTGTATGGGATATTTACAAATAAAGATGTTACACGTAAATTAGCCTTTATAACCATGTTTAAGCTAGCTCGTAGCTAGCTCGTAGCTAGCGCGAGCTACGTGCGTGACCGTCTGCTAGCAGATGTGTTGTTGTACAGCGGTCCCGGTTGTATACCCGGTGTTACCGGGAATATAATAACGGAGGAATAAAGACCGCGGGGCATCACTTTGTTTCAGTGGAGCTCTCGCTGTCAGAAGCAAAACCGTATGTGTCACATGTCATCTTCAGGACCTCTGATTGGTTGTTCTCTTTGCCCATCAACACAGTGACAGGATTAACCCTATAAGAAAAAAACATGTATTAGCCGCACTGTATTATAGGCCGCAGTGTTCAAACGGCGGGAAAAAAGTAGCGGCTTATAGTCCGGAATTTACGGTACAAGTAAACAATGAACTGATTTAGTATCTTTATAGATCGTTTCTGAGATTTCCCCAAGAGTTCCAGGAAATGAATAATGCAGATGTGTTCCATACATATCTGAAATCAATCCCCTACAATAGCAATCAAACAATTTAATGTATCAATTCGGACAGTTTTCAAAGTAAAAGTCCTAAATTTTTAAAGAAATCTGTAATTTCTTTAATGTTTGAGGTGCTTTAGATGTGTATTTCCTCATAGTCCTAGGCAATAATGCTACACAATAAATAGAATGCTTCAATCGACGCCGTGATCGGTATTATGGGATCGGCAGATACTATTTCAGTGATCGGTGATCGGTATTATGGGATCGGCAGATACTATTTCAGTGATCGGTGATCGGTATTATCGGTGATCGGCTGAAGCCGTCTCGGCGAAGCCGTCTCTCGAGTCGTTGTGACGAGACGAGGAGCCGAAGTGCTTCTGAAGGTAACGTCTCCATGTGTCCTGTCTCCTCACAGCCGCCCTATCCAGCTCCACCCGCCGGCTCGAGGCACCCGGCTCCGCTGCCGCCGCCGCCGACCGCCGCGGCGCCGGTCGCCGAGTCTCTCCCGGACCTCCTCGGGGACGTCCCCTTCACGCTGGCGCCCCACGTCCTGGCCATGCAGGCGGCGATGCCCCTCATGCCCGACGTGCTGCTATCCCGGGACGGGAACTACAACCTGGCGAGCTTCCAGTACGACTTCACTTTGGAGAACTCCGTGGTTCACAGCGCCTAGTCGGTGGGTCGCGGTGTCGGCGCTCTAGGGAACTCTGTGTGGTGTTGGGTATTCGGGAGGTTCTGGCCCTGCAGCCCGCTGAACAAGTGGAGGTGATTCTGTAGCATTAGGAACAGAAGCTGAGGGGAGATATCAAACGGGTGGTGGGACTGTCGTAGACTCGTATCCATGTTCATTGAACTCCAGAGACGATGCATTGAAGAACCTCCAGAGACCCGGCTGGACTTGCGGTATGCCGGTTCCTCGTTGCGTGGCTCTCCGGTGACTTCCTATCCGATACGAGCCGCGGTCTGAAAGGATAGGACGTCCTCGTCCAGTTCCTCTGCTGACGACACAATGTCCTCTGGCTCTTACTTTGGGTTTCTAGCCGTTCCGAAGACCTTCACACTCATCACGGAACTTTTCTGAAATCTGGAAATATTGCGAAAAAAAAAAAAAGCCCCAAATTATATTATGTGAAGATAAGTACCGTGCTTACGGGAGGTCCAATGAACCGTGGTGGGTGTTCGGGGTTCCAATGCTACCGCTCGCCTCTTCCGATACGTCGGCCTGACCCGGTGACCTTGTTGGCGACCCAACAGTAGAACCCGGACAGCTGTTACGGCTCACGCTCGGGTTCATGTTTGCTTATTTTCACATTTTATTCAACTTTTCCCTCCTAACTCTTCCGGTCTTCGTGGGTCTCGAGCTGCTCCAGGTCTCTGTCGGTGGGTCTTGAAGACCCGGGTGCGATCCGGTTCAGGCCTCAGCTTTACGTCTCCTGCCTCAGTTTTGCCAGATCTCAGCAAATACCTTTGAGAGGACAGAGTGTTTATCACGCATATGAACGGTGGCCAGAACCACAAGAACACTGTTCTCTAAATTTTAAATAGTACTTGCAGTGACGGTTGATATTAGAAGTTTAGTACTCCGACAACAAATATCATTCATCATGGATGGAATATACAGCATCACCACTTTTACTAACCCCAGTTCTTGTGTGATTTTTTTTTTTTTTTTTTTTTTTTTTTTTTTTTTTTTTTTGGCATGGTTCATGTTGCTGCTTGGATTTGGCCTTCCAGCATAATCTACTGCCAGCTTTTTGTTTGTTGTATTCTTCATTCGGTCTTTGCCTTCCTCTGTTTACAACACACACACACACACACACACACACTACCTGTTTTACTTGCCATGCCAGCATGTCCTGTGCTCTGTCTAGAAGAGATGAAGATGACGGTTGTTTACAGGTAAACCATGAATGTGGTCGATGAGGACGCTCTGAGCCGAGTGTCCCGGTTCTCCTCCCTGCTGCTCTGACTGCTGAGGCTTTTATTGTGAAACATCTGCTCACTGATGGTTGCATCACATCAAAAAGAAGAAAATCAGTGGAGGAGATTGAAGATGATTGTATGAAACTCGTGTTTATGTTGAAGCTCAGAGCAGCAGAGTGGAGTGGTGGAGTGAAGGGAGTTGTAGTTCCAACATGTTCCCAGACATTAAGCCTCCTGTAGTTCAGGACTGTTATTATTTGGGTCTCAGCAGTTACCAGGGTGATTTTGGTTTTGATTTATTTTGCAAATAGCTCTAGAAATAAATAAATGATTTCTGCTGGGAAGAGGAAATGCATTTGCATAGACCAGAGTGTACCCAGTAATTTACCAAATACTGTATTTGTACCTCTTGATTGTTTGTACAGTCAAATGTTGGTCCTATCTAACCGGTTGTGCCTTTTTAATATACAGTATTTTAAAAGTTGAGTGTTCAGACACCTGTTAACTAAGATTGTCCTCCTAAACCATGTTATTATCAAAGTGCACATCTGTTGGCATTTACAAATAAAGTTTAAGAGCATTGTCTAATTTATGACTATCTCTGCGTGTAATGTGTGTGTATATACATATTTTCTATTTATACATTTATTTATATATATACAAATGTCAATATATATATAAATGTCAATGTATATAAATAAAAATGTATCTATAAATATATTTAAATATATATAAATTAAAAAAAAAAATATATCTACATAAAAACATAGAGAAATATATTTACATACAGTATATTTAGTGTGTGTATATAAGATATACACGCGCGCCTGTGTGTGCATGTGCGTGTGTGGTGTGTGTGTATTGACATGTCCAGGAAGTCGTCCAGCACCAATCAGAGGGTCCTCGTGCTGACGGGCCCCCCGTGGTCCAGCCTCTCGGGTTTGTTGTGTCTGCTGCAGACTGAATAGTTGAAGCGTTGTACGGCGGTAACAACAACGCTTCAGGCGTCACGTGCGTCCACAGCGCGAGCGCGAGCTCTGAGTGACGTGTTGGCTCCTTCCTCCTCGCGCACAGTGCAATGTAAAGTGTTTTGAACTGGACGACATGCATTAACTTCATGGTCTGACGCAGCTCGATGTTGGTTCCCGTGTCGCAGGAGAACATGACCTGACGTTAGTTGAGAGCCGATAACCAGACGCACTCCCCCCGCGGCGGGTCATGTCCTCCCCCCCGGCCAGCCCGTGCCAGCAGCGGGTTAAACCACGCAGCGGCTCCGGTTGCAGCCTCTCCGCGCCGCGCCGCAGCTCTTCCGTGGAGCCCCGCGCAGCCCATCCCGCCGCGCTTCCTGCTCCGCGTCAGTAGCTGCCGCGAGCCACGCGAGGAGCGACGACGTCCCGGGTGGAAGCGGCTCGGACGGCAGGCTGGTGCCCCAGGCAGAGACGTCCTCCCCCGGGCAGCAGGAGCTCGCCTCGCCGCTCTCGTTTCCGAAGGTATTTCGGTTCACCTGGCGCGGCCGCCGGCCTCCAGGTAGCTCGGTGCTAACGGCTCCGACGCCCCGGACTAGCTCAGAAAAAATGACATCCGGGGCTTTAGGCGATGAATCAACGTGACGGTTGAGATTAAAAATCAGAACCAGGAGTGATTTAAAACAAACAATGGCCGCTCGTGCGTTCGGCCTGTGCTTCGTTTACTATCCAAAATGTAATTTAAATAAAATGTCATCTTTAACCGGCCCCCCTGTCGTTCGCCATCAGGCGCCACGTTGTGTTTTGGTGAGAGAACTTAGTGGAAGTGGTTGGCGAAATATAACACTTAAATTTAAATGAGCGCACTTTTAGACATTATATATGCACCGAATTGTAAGGCGGACAGCCGTCATTCAGACGGGGACTATGTCATTTTAATATTACTGATAATACTTTCCTAATTAGCCCGACCACCTATAAATGTGAGTTTCCGAGCGGCTCTCCGTTACTACGACGTCACTCTCCTCATCGGGGCTAGGCTAGCTGAGCTAGCTCTCTAATCGGGTCACTCTTCCCTGGAGCTCTGTGACGTCACACACCGAGACGCTGCTCTCTGCACCCGAGAGACGCGGCCAACACGTCCGCGTTATAACCTGTCATTATACGACCACATCGCAGCGTAGTCCGCTTACAAACGTCACACATTCATGTGCTCGTTATTGCATTACAGTGCCCCCCCTCCCCCTCACTACGATGAGGTAAACAAGTCAGGGTGATGATGATGATGATGATGATGATGATGATGATGATGATGATGATGATGATACAGGACTCACTGGTCTACATGACACAGAGGATTGGACATGTTTTCCACCATGAAGCTTCTTATGAAGCCTGCACTCTCGGCTGGTTCACCACCTGGGACTGTGTGGTCCAGGCCTCGCGCTCTGAGACGTAACGCAAACAGCCCTCGGGGCGAGCAGGCAGCGGAATACTTCGACGCCAACATGACCAAACGAGAACATATCGCCGTATGCAGAGAGGAATGCGAAGCCGTTGCATACGCACGCCGTTATTTAACCCAGCCGCCGTGTAATCATCGGTCATCGCGGCGTCGCCACCGCCGCCGATGTGATGCATTTGCTCCGGACAGTGATGTGTTTAGGGGTCGATCTGACCGGGGGCGAGGTGGGGCGTGGCGTTAAGCCAGGGCGCCACTGACCATGGCGTTCTTGATACCTGCCAACAACCAGGGAGCACATACAGGGATGGCTTATGGAGGAATGCTCGTGCCATCGCCGTGGGTTACAGAGAGATGAGCTCACACCATTTCCTCATTTCATGCTCCCGAACATTTGAGTATTGCGATATTCTCGTGGTCATTGGTCACTTTGCACATTTTGTATTTAAATACCTAGTTGCAATAAGCAATATATTCATCCAGTGTCTCCCCCCGGGTACTTTGGGACCGGGCGGGGTGGGCGGGCCCTGGGCCTTCTAAAGGGGTTTGTCTTTCAATCACAGGGTTGGAGGTTCAATCCCCGCCCTAGTCGACACTTAACCCTGAATTGCTCCCTGTAGCTGCATCTATGGTGTATGAATGTAACAGGATTGTAAGTCGCTTTGGATAAAAGCGTCAGCTAAATGACATGTATTGTAATGTAATGGGTCCAAGAAGGTTTTGTACCTTTCAAAGTTAAAGGGACGGGTTACACGCTTCTCAACGGGTCGCCTCAGTTGAGCGTTGTGCCGGGAGCACAGGGTCATGTGACATCCCTCCTCACAGAAAGGAGGTGTGCAGAGGCCCCTAAAGCTCACGTCAGGAGCCCCGAACCGTCTCAAATCAAATGGTCCCCGGATAATAACCAATCATCCCACCAAATTACATGGGATTCGGTTTAATAATTGTTGACTTATGCAAATAACACGCACGCATACAAATAAATAAATACATTTATAAATTTATACACGGCGGTCAAAACATAACCTTACGCATTTTCAATGCAAAGGTAAACTACAATGGGCACTCGGTAGAGCGCATACCTTTGCATATCACAAGATTGGGCATTGAATTATGAACATAAAAATGAACTGTACTATTGTAAAAAGAAGATTTTGACCTTTTCATGACTTTGACCCGATCGATGCCAAAATATAATCAAATGGTCCCCGGATAATAACCAATCATCCCACCAAATTGCATGGGATTCGGTTTAATAATTTTTGACTTATGCGAATAATACGCACGCACGCATACAAATACGCGGCGATCAAAACATTACCTTCCGCATTTTCAATGCAAAGGTAACTAAAGTAAACTAAACTAAACTAAGGGGTTAAAATAGGGCCCCATTTGTGAATCCCACAGAACCAATCCCCCGGGATGGGGTGTAGGAGTAATCACACAAGGTGATTCTCGACCAAACCGTCCCACCCCGTTGGGAGGTAGGCGATTCATAATCACAATTGCCTATGAATCGCTCCTCCCTTGGAGGCGATTCAGAATCGTCCACCCCCCTCCCGGGGTGGAGCGGCGTGATGGTAATCACAAACGCCCGATCCCGGGAGGGGTGTCGGCGATTCTGAATCGCCTACCGCCCACCTCTCCTGTGAGATTCACAAATCCCTGCCACTTTGCTGGAAATCACCTCTACTTATAGACTCTGGTTCGGCGCGAGATCAAAGGCAGTGACAAGAGGGGATTTCCACCAGAAAACCTGTTACTATTCAGTGATGACAAGATCAAGGGCAAATAACCTGACCTTTGACCCGATCGATCCCAAAATATAATCAAATGGTCCCCGGATAATAACCAATCATCCCACCAAATTGCATGGGATTCGGTTTAATAATTGTTGACTTATGCAAATAACACGCACGCACGCACGCATACAAATAAATAAATACATTTATAAATTTATACACGGCGGTCAAAACATAACCTTACGCATTTTCAATGCAAAGGTAAACTAGAATGGGCACTCGGTAGAGCGCATACCTTTGCATATCACAAGATTGGGCATTGAATTATGAACATAAAAATGAACTGTACTATTGTAAAAAGAAGATTTTGACCTTTTCATGACTTTGACCCGATCAATCCCAAAATCTAATCAAATGGTCCCCGGATAATAACCAATCATCCCACTAAATTGCATGGGATTCGGTTTAATAATTTTTGACTTATGCGAATAATACGCACGCACGCATACAAATACGCGGCGATCAAAACATTACCTTCCGCATTTTCAATGCGAAGGTAACTAAAGTAAACTAAACTAAACTAAGGGGTTAAAATAGGGCCCCATTTGTGAATCCCACAGAACCAATCCCCCGGGATGGGGTGTAGGAGTAATCACACAAGGTGATTCTCGACCAAACCGTCCCACCCCCGTTGGGAGGTAGGCGACTTTGACCCGATCAATCCCAAAATATAATCAAATGGTCCCCGGATAATAACCAATCATCCCATCAAATTTCATGTGATTCGGTTTAATACTTTTTTACTTACGTGAATAACACGCACACACACACACACCCACAAATATGCGGCGATCAAAACATAACCTTCCACATTTTCAATGCGAAGGTAAAAAACAGACATAGAAACAATAATTATTTACACAATCACTGAGGAGGGAGTCCCAGTTCATGCTCACACATCTGACTGGTAGAAAGCCAGTTCCTCAGGCCGTGTTTAAAAGGGTGAAACATTCTGCTGGTGCGTATACAAGCTCTGTATTCAGAGTCATTCCAGAGCTGTCCTGCCTTCACTGGAAAGGCAGACTGACTAAAAGAACTCCTCCTAGATGGGAGGACAAATGTTGTTTGTTTGCTGCATGTCAACTTCTAGTCGATTATATGTTTACAGATCCATTAGCTGCCCTCGAGTGGCCAAACAATGAGTTCATGCCGCTTTCAACACTTAGTGTTCGGTGACAAAAGACACAAGCTAAAGTTCACTCTCAGGATGTAATTCTTTACTAAAACAGAAGTGAAAATGGGCAACGAAAGCTATGCTTAGTAATGTCATTACTCTGAATAAATCTGTAGAAGACGTAAGTCTCTGGTAGACTGAGGCGAGGCTCTTGAAAAGTGGATTCCTGCCACAGACCAACGCAGCTGAGTGTGATTTGACTAATTAGCGCCTCTTCAGCTCGAGGAGCCAATCAGAGAAGCTTCCTGCTCTGCTCTTTGTTGGACTAATTACTTCCCCTTGGACTCTCTGATCGACATTTCCCCCCGAGGTTTTTCATGTTTTAGAGACTAAATGAATGATCTAGAAAGTAATCTGCAGATCATTACCTTCGCATTGGAAATGCGAAAGATTATGTTTTGATCGGCGTGTGGTGACCCACATACGAACTGTGAGAGACATTCACCTAAGAGCTACTGTGCCTTTAAGAGCTGGCGGGGTTTTCGGGGTCTGGCTCTTCGGTTTCCGGAAAGAGTGTGTGTGGCGCTGCCGCTATCGTGATGCACAAGTATTGTACATTTTATGTGGAGTTTGTGGAGTAAACTATCTCGACTGCAACTACGTCTCTGTCTCGCTGTTTCCCAACTCTACACTGGTGACCCTGTGAGTGAATACGGCATGTCCGACAACGAAGACGGCGGCGCCGCCGCACCGAACGCCGGTGCTAACGACATGGCTAACATCTACGCGCTACCGTCAAGTTGCCGGACTTTTGGCAGCATAACCCACGACCGTGGTTTCAGCACATAGAAGCCCAATTCCAGCTCAGAGGAATAAATCGGGATGTCACGAAATACTTTCACGTGGCGGCCGCTTTGGATGTTTCGACGACGGCACGAGCGATGATGCTGCTGGAGGCTCCACCGGCTGCCGGCAAGTACGAAGCACTAAAGACATTTCTTCTGAAACTCTTCGAACTCCCTCAACGGCCTCGGCGATAGCAGGCCGTCGGAGATGATGGAAAAAATGATAGCCGTGCAAGGATCGGCTGATCCCTCCTTCCTTTTCACGCACATTTTCCTGAGGCAGCTCCCAGGGCCTGTACGCATGGCACTGGCCAGTTCCCCCCTCGCCGCGTCCAAGAACTATCGCACTCTGGCTGCTGAAGCAGACAGGGTTTTCCTGGCCAACCAGCAGCAGTTTGTCCATGCCCTGCTACCCCATCAGGGCATCTCGACCCCGCCCATGGAGGACTATTCAGACACTGCGGCTGCGGTGACGGCCCGCCGCCAACCCGACGACGGGCTCTGTTACTACCATGCCAGGTTTGGGGCCAAGGCCAAGCAGTGCCGTAAGCCATGCAGTTTCAAGCCACAGGGAAACGCCAGGGCCGGCGCTCGTTAGCGGCTATGGGCGCCGGTCGTGACTGCAAGCTGTTATTCATCGCTGACTCCTTGTCTGGCCGGCGGCCATCATCATGCCCTTTGGGCTTTTTGAGTTTTTGCGTATGCCGTTTGGCCTCAAGGGGGCAGCGCAGACGTTTCAGCGCCTGATGGACTCCGTTCTTCGGGACATGCCTTTTTTGTTTGTTTATTTAGATGACATTCTAGTGGCCAGTGCATCCAGGGGGGAGCACAGGACTCACCTCCAGCAGCTGTTCGGCCGCCTCAGCGAACATGGCCTCATCGTCAACCCAGCTAAGTGCCAGTTTGGCCTGTCGTCCATCACCTTCCTCGGCCACCACGTCACTCTGCGGGGAGCCGTCCCCCTTCCCGCCAGGGTGGAGGCCGTCGCAGGTTTCCCTCGCCTCCGCACCATACGGTCTCTGCAGGAGTTTCTGGGCATGGTGAACTTTTACAACCGTTTCCTTCCCCATGCTGCCCACCTCATGCGCCCTATGTACGAAGCCCTGCGGGGAAAGCGGCCCAAGGACGTGTTGGACTGGTCCTCGACAATGGACATAGCCTTCACTGCGGCCAAGGCCGCGCTGGCCGACGCTGCTCTGCTGGCGCACCCGTCTCCCGCTGCCCCCATCGCCCTCTGACTATGGCCTCTGACTATGCGGTGGGGGCGGTGTGCGAGCAGTGGGTGGGGGGCGCCTGGCAGCCACTGGTGTTCTTCAGCAAACAGCTCCGGGAAAACGAGCGCAAATACAGCACCTTTGATAGGGAACTGATGGGACTTTTCCTTGCCACCAGACACTTTAGGTTCTTGTTGGAGGGCAGGCGTTTTACTGCGTTCGTGGATCACAGGCCGCTGACGTTCTCCATGGCCAAGACCACGGAACCGTGGTCGGGGCGTCAGCAGCGTCAGCTCTCATCGATTTCCGAGTTCACCACGGACATCCAGCACGTGTCGGGCAAGGACAACTTTGTCACCGACAAAGTTGCCTCTCTCGGGTGGTCGTCGGGTCAGTCCACTTGGGGCTCGACTACGCCGCTATGGTGGCGGACCAAGCCACGGACTCAGACATTCAAGCCTTCCGGTCGGCTCCTACTGCGCTACGGCTGGAGGACGTGGTGTTCGACACAGCAAATGCCACCCTCCTCTGCGACACCTCTACCGGGCAACCGCGCCCGCTGGTGCCTGCTGCCTGGCGGAGGCGGGTTTTCGACACCATCCACGGCCTTTCTCACCCTGGGGTGAAGGCCTCGGCTAAGTTGGTGGGCATCAGGTTCGTTTGGCCTGGTCTCCATAAGGACGTTAGAGCCTGGGCTGGCTCTTGCGTTGCGTGCCAGCGCGCTAAGGTGCACCGCCATACAAAAGCCCCTTTGGCACAGTTTGTGGTGCCAGAGAGGCTCTTAGACCACGTGAATATGGACCTGGTGGCCCCCTGCCCCCCTCCCGCGGATATACGTACCTTCTCACCATGGTGGACAGGACCACCAGGTGGCCGGAAGTGGTCCCCCTGTCCTCCACTACGGCAGCGGAGGTCGCCCGGGCATTCATCGGGTGCTGAGTGGCCCGCTTTGGCACGCCGGGTGACATCACGAGCGACAGGGGCCCACAGTTCACCTCGGAGCTCTGGACTACAGTTGCTGAGCACCTGGGGGTAAAGATTCACCACACTACGGCGTACAATCCGCAGGCTAATGGGCTTTGTGAGAGGTTCCATCGTGACATGAAGGCCGCTCTTCGTGCCAGCCTTACGGGCGCCGACTGGATTGACCGCCTCCCGTGGGTCATGCTCGGTCTCCGCTCTGCCCCCAAGGAAGACCTCCAGGCCTCATCCGCCGAGCTGGTGTACGGCCAGCACCTGCGGGTCCCGGGGGAGTTTCTGCCGGACGCGACTGCACCCTGGTCCGCCTCCTCTCACCGAACTGTGTCCCGGGCGTCGCCAACGCCTTCGTGCCTGTCCCGATGACTCGCCACTGCCTCCCCCAGTCCTATGTCCCCAGGGACCTGCCAGCGGCGAGGTATGTCTTCATCCGTCATGACAGCCATCGGTCTCCGCTGCAGCCCCCCTACGACGACCCCTTTCGGGTCCTGGAAGCGGGCGCTAAGAACTTTGTTGTGGACAGGGGTTGCAGGCAGAGAGTCGCTATCGACCGTCTCAAGCCTGCTCATTTAGACATTGATGAGCCCGTCCAGTTGGCCCTGCCCCCACGCCGGGGGCGCCCCCCTGTTTCAGCCCCAAACCCTGCTCCGACCTCTGTCCCTGCCCCGGCCCCACTGGAGCCCCCTGCTGCGAAGCGCAGCCGTTTTAGCCATTTGGTCCACCCACCGCCACGTTGAATTTGCCTTTTGGAGTCGGACTCTGTTCACTGACTTTCGTCTATTGCACTTTTGGGTTGGGTGAATTCTGGGGGGGCCTGTGTGGTGACCCACATACAAACTGTGAGAGACATTCACCTAAGAGCTACTGTGCCTTTTAAGAGCTGGCGGGGTTTTCGGGGTCTGGCTCTTCGGTTTCCGGAAAGAGTGTGTGTGGCGCTGCCGCTATCGTGATGCACAAGTATTGTACATTTTATGTAGAGTTTTTGGAGTAAACTATCTTGACTGCAACTATGTCTCTGTCTCGCTGTTTCCCAACTCTACAGGCGTGTATTTTCTTTTTTTATTTGTGTGTGTGTTACTCGCATAACTCAAAAAGTATTAAACCAAATTGCATGAAATTTGGTGGGATGATTGGTTATTATCCGGGGACCATTTGATTAGATTTTGGGATCAATCAGGTCAAAGGTCAAGGTCATGAAAAAGTCATCTTTTTACCATCCAATTGGCAAGCAAATAAAGCCCAAATGTGGCTGCGGCGAAGGTATGCGCTCTACCGAGTGCCCGTTCTAGTTAGCCCTGTTTCTGTGTCTAAATGTACACAAATTGAACTTGAAGCTGTGATATTTAATTTGCCTGAATCTATGAAGGCTACAATTTATTGCGTTGTGACATTTCCGCCGTTATGACCAGATTTTCTCGGTCATCCTCCTGTCTTCTCCACTGTCGTGATATCGCCACCCAGACCCAGACATTCATTGTGCAGGCGTGAGAACAGAGATCGGCGGCGTCATACGGCCTGACATGGAACTGAGAAGCCCAATCTGTGAACCGGCCCTTTAAATAGACCCCTCTGAATAATGCATGTACCTGGTGGGGGTTTGTCTCTACGGTCTGAGCCGGTCAGAGGACTCAAACTCTGGCTGGGTGACCTCGTTATCCCGCAAAGGTTTTCAGCATCAACCGAAATGTGGGAATGAACTCAGAGTCCAGAGAGGTTGTTCTGTAATCTGCACAGAATTATGTCACATGATGTTTCTCTGGAATTACATTTCACAGGAAATCCAGTTGCATTACTGAACCCCCAAAGGGCTGTTGACGCGTCATTAAAAGTTGCTAAAAATTAAACCCGACTATAGAAACCCAGACAGCTGCATTGGGGAAATGTGTAGGTTCTGCATTAGAAATAAAAGATTTTTATTGATTCAAACTAATCTCGTCGTTCTACGTTTTTATTCTGCTGCTTTTATGCTGTGAAAACATCTTCAAACTACTGGATTCATTCATTTTCCTCACCAACTTCCCGTTATATTTGAACACACCATACTCTTATTATAATTGGAAGCTAAAAGGACTTTTTTTTTTACTGTTATAGTTTAAAAAAAGCTAAGATAGCTAATTTGAGCTAACATCAATTGGCATATGATGTATGTGTGTGTATATATATATATATATATATATATATATATAAAGTGTAACTCTCGTCTAACCCGTTTCCATGACACAGATATCCTAAAAGCACCGACACAAAGCACGTTAGATGCCGACAGCGGCGACAACATATTATAAACATGCAATAATATGGTCCGAGACATTTTGAATGAACAGAGCCTGAACGCATCGTGATGTAACTGAATGGAAGCTCTGGTGCTGCCAACTTTACACAGACTGTCTCTCAAAGTCTCATCTCAGAGATCCACGACTGAAGCGTTGATGCCCATCTTATAGCGTATTGTTATTGAACATCTAACAACTGGCAGTAGAACCTTATACGACCCCCTGCTGGTTAAACCGTGTAATAACTCTGTTGTTCACCTGCCTCGTGAACATTTTGGGGGTGAACTACGGTCCTTCAGGCGTTTATTGCAGCGCTCTGATTCAGGTTCAGAGTTTGCAATTAATGGAGCTTTAAGTAGAAATAAGAACTGAACTTCTACACGAAAATACTCTGCTATTGATTTGTTGTTTATCCTATTACATTGTACATGTTTACATCTTTATATTTACCGTTTATTATCATGTAACAACCACCCAGCCACATTCCTTGTGGATGCAAACACAGTCTCATATGACATGGCTCTCATACAGGCTCTGAGCATCGATCTGACGTCTCCTCTCTCGTCTTGTCTGTTCAGTCCAGAGGACCCGATCCAGCAGCTCAGCTCGGGGACCATCGGGCGAGTATTCCTGGACCCTACCTGTCTGGGCAGTGGCCTGCTGACCCCCGTGTGCACTACTCATCGTGTATGAAAGATAAATCCACACAGGTGAGACCCGTTTTCTCTTCATGTGCTGGAGCAGCGGTCAGGAACCTCTGGCTCTCCCGGGGACGGCGTATCGCTCCCAGAACATTTTGAGTCAAAAAAAATGTCTCTCCTCCAGATGACAGCAGCAGTAATGTCAGGTCCCTTTCTTAAAGACGTCTTTGTTCTTTTATTAAACTAAACGTCTGTTATTGATCGTCTCCACACAACAGCCATCATTTCTGTCCTGACCCTCTTAGTTTGTTAATCGTTTTTGATCTTTTTTGCTTCTTTTTTTTTCATGCATAATTAATTATTTCCACGTGTCAGTACCTCTTTAAGTCGTGCTTTGACGTGAAAAATGTAACCGAAGCCGACTTGTGACCCACGTTCGGAAATGCATGACACTTTCATCTGATCATCTGGGGTGCACATAACTGGTAATCCACAATGCGTACCGCCACTTGTTTTCCTCCGCGCCTTTGCGTACCTGAGCGACCTGATGTTGGTCGCCTCTACACAGGGTTCTTACGGTCATGGAAAACCTGGAAAAGTCATGGGATTTTAAAAAGGTCATTTCCAGGCCTGGAAAAGTCATGGAAAAAAACTTAAATCATAAAAGTTTTGGGAAAGTCATGGAAATTTGTCTTGATCACACCGAGTTTGAAATAATTAATATGTTTTTTAAAGAAAGATGCTCTCAATACACAAAATGTTCTAAATTGTTCATATTTTTTACCGAGATTTCAGTTTGGTCATGGAAATTTGGTTTAAAGTCATGGAAAAGTCATGGAAATCCATTGGTCAACATGTGTAAGAACCCTCTCTCCAGCAGCACGACATTAAAACACGTCATTCTGTCTCTACGCGTCGCGTGAACACGTCTCGCGCGCCGTAGAGCCCGGCGTGAGTACCAAACGCCATCTCCCGGTACTCACCTGAGTAACTCACCGAAAAAGTTATGTGCACCCCTGCATATATACTTGTTTTAAAGTGCTGTTGTGTGTTTGTTGTTTACCATATGTACCTTTAGATTATTGTTATTACCTTCGCATTGAAAATGCAGAAGGTAATGTTTTCGCCGGCGTGTATTTATTTATTTATTTGTGAATATGTCCGTCCGTCAGTTATTTGTCTAACTCAGACAAAACTGAGCCGATTGTTATGAAACTTGGTGGGATGATTGGTCACGACCCAAGGAACAATCGATTAGTTTTTGGGCGTGATTGGGTCAAAGGTCAAGGTCAAGGTCACAGAAAGGTGAATTGCGAAGGTATGCGCTCTACCAAGTGCCCATTCTAGTTCTAATTGTTTTATTCAACGTCAGTTTGTTGTCATGCTCCTCTTCGTCCGACTCATCGTACAAATACACGATTGTGTCTCCTCAGACTTCTGGATGTTGGAGTGAGGACACGAAGGAGAAGAGGAGCACCCAGCAGCGCTCTGCCGGCCCGCTGAAGGAGGCACGACACACACACTCACACACGCGCACTCACACACACGCGCACACACGCACACACACTCGCTCACACACACTCACACACGCGC
>CM070106.1:20838380-20843380 GCA_036178185.1 Liparis tanakae
CTCTTCCCTGACGGTGTTCCCTCTCTCTCCCTGACGGTGTTCCCTCTCCTCCCTGACGGTGTTCCCTCTGTGTCCCTGACGGTGTTCCCTCTCTTCCTGACGGTGTTCCCTCTCTTCCTGACGGTGTTCCCTCTCTTCCCTGACGGTGTTCCCTCTCTTCCCTGACGGTGTTCCCTCTCTTCCTGACGGTGTTCCCTCTCCTCCCTGACGGTGTTCCCTCTGTGTCCCTGACGGTGTTCCCTCTCTTCCTGACGGTGTTCCCTCCCTCTCTTTCCTGACGGTGTTCCCTCTCTTCCTGACGGTGTTCCCTCTCTCTTCCTGACGGTGTTCCCTCTCTCTTCCCTGACGGTGTTCCCTCCCTCTCTTCCCTGACGGTGTTCCCTCTCTCTCTTTCCTGACGGTGTTCCCTCTCTTCCTGACGGTGTTCCCTCTCTCTCCCTGACGGTGTTCCCTCTCTCTCCCTGACGGTGTTCCCTCTCTTCCTGACGGTGTTCCCTCTCTGTCCCAGACGGAGGCAGCAGCTCTCCTCTCCCTAAGTTCGCCTCCTCGCCCAAACCCAACAACAGCTACATGTTCAAGAGGGAGCCGCCGGAGGGCTGCGAGAAGATCAAAGCCTTTGAGGAGATGAGGTACAGACCACCTGAAGCCCCCCCCACACACACACACACACACACACACAGACACCTGACCCCCCTGTGCTCCTCCAGCAGCTCCCGGCCGCCCCCCTCCGCCCCGCCCCCTCTTCTCCTGCCCCGACAAGAACAAGGTCAACTTCATCCCGACGGGCTCGGCCTTCTGCCCCGTCCGCCTGCCCGGCGCCCTGCAGCTCGCCAAGGCGCTGGGCGGCGAGGCGGCGGGCGGCGCCGCCGGCTCAGAGACTGAAGACCCCACAGACGACCCGGACGTCAGCTAGACCGGAGCGGAGCTGGCCTCTGGCCTCCGGGATTCACCACGACCGCCACTGACTGCCCCCCCCCCACCCACCCACCCACACACCCCCCTCTGCTCCGCCTCGCTCTCTCTCTCTCTGCCCCCCCCCCCCCCCCTCCCCCTCTTCTATGTCTGCATGACGAAACCACCACGAAGACCTCGGTGCTGAGCGGCAGGGGGAGGAGCTGCTGGCTGAAGGTGATGGAGGGAAGACACGGAGGGGGGGGGGGGGCATTCTGAAAACTTAAATTATGTGTTGTGTTCCGGTTCCACGTTCACAGGATGAATAAGCTCTAACATATTCTATATACACGTGTATCTCTATGAAAAGAACGACAGACAGAAATCACAGGCGCTCCCCTTCAGGAGGAGGGGCACACCGTCACACCATCGGGTCACACCGTCACACCATCGGGTCACACCGTCACACCATCGGGTCACACCGTCACACCCCTCTGAGAAAACAAGGAAGTAAATGCAATGAGAAAATAATTTGGGCGAAAAGAAAAGACGAAAAGCTTCAAATTGGTCGCGGCGCCTCGCTTCAGGTATCAGAGACTCCTCAGGTAATCTGGAATGTATGAACATGTTAATGTCAGACAGTCACCGTGTGTGTGTGTGTGTGTGTGTGTGTGTGTGTGTGTGTGTGTGTAGCTGGAGGAGGTAGTTTCTCCTGCAGTAGACATGATGTCATCGATGAGTTGAACTGAGTGGATTAGACCTGATGCAGCGATGCTGGAATCAATATGTGAGAGAACCGTCATCCCACGAGAGGTGGAACGTCGGCCAATCACAGTTAAACCCTAACCCCCCCCCCTCCCCCAACTCACTAACTCTCTGTGCGCCACAGATGATGTCACTGTTTCCAGCTCTGCCGCCCCCTGGTGGCCATAAGGTGTAGCTCTAAAGAACCCCGTGTGAGTGGAGGAGAGGCGGTAGATAATGAAGCCAAACGCAGACCGCGTGCACAACTCTTCACTCCAATCTGCTCATAGTCCACGTTGTTCATAGACTTAAAAACATTCCGTGAGATCTTCTGCATCTAAGACGAAATAAATAAATATATTTATTTATATACATATTTATTTATATATATATATATATATATATATATATATATCAATTTATTTATTTATGTGTATATATATATATATATATATATATATAAATACATATATGTATATAAATATTTATATATATTATTTATATATATAAATAAATATATGTATATATATAAATATCTCTGCCTTTTTGGTCTCTGCTAAGAGGACTCGGCGCCCGTCACACCGAGCAGCCCGACGACGACTTCCACGTTGATTTCGGTGTCTGGCGTGCTCGTGCCCCTCCCCCCTCCCCCCCGACACACACACACACACACACACACACACACACACACACACACACATTGCCCCGTTTATGTTGTACATGTGTGTGTTGGAAGCGGCCCGGTGTAACGTGTTCTGGAGTTCGGCTCCGGGGCAGAACACGAGTTCTTAGAGCCGCCGCGTCTCGTCCTGCATTCCTCGGGTTCTGGAGCGCGAGGGCCGGACAGCACTGAGGTCAGAGGTCAGCGGCCACGCGACTCTCCTCCCCGCGGTGTCAACGTTCACGCACAACGGCAATAAATAACAAAAACAACAACAACGCCTTCTGTCCTGGTGTGAAGTGAGAATAAACAAATACCTAATGTCGTCACCCCCCCCCCCCCCCCACAGCATTAATATCATATGTATTTATTATAGTTGTATTATTAAACTGGAGCCAAGACTTTGTTAATTTGTCATTCGGTGCTCTGTGTTGACTTAATAATATTTATACCATGACAACAACGAGAAAAACAGACGTAGTTCTAGTTCCACGGCATTTTAAATCATAAAATAAACGGAAACAAAGATGACATTTCTGGTCAAAATCACAAGAGACGATGATTGAGAGTGAGAGACGTCATAACACGACCGGCTGATCAACACTTTGTCCTCAGAAAACAACAAGAACCAATATTTCAATATTTCATAACTTCTGTTGTCATCGATCAATAAATGACTTTGATGTCCCAAAGTGAGAAAACAGAACATGGAGACGTTTAGACGGAGCACAGTTTATTGTTGTTGGTTAACACAAGGCCCAGGGGTCAGCTGGGGAACACACTCATTGATGCCCGTCATGTGGGTCCCCTGAGTCCTGGACCCGGGTCCCCTGAGTCCTGGACTCAAGTCCGCCCCCCCAGGATCCACTTGGAGCTCTTGAAGGGGAAGTCGTGCAGAGGGACGCCCGAAGCCGCCAGCCGGTCCCTGCAGGTCTGCAGCAGGTCATCGTAGTCCTGCAGGACACACACACACACACACAGACAAATGAAGTGAAGGAAGAAGAAGTGAGGGACGAAGGAGGTAACCCCCCCCCCCCCCCCCCAGTGGCCCCCGAGGCCCTCTGACCTGACGGTCTCTGTCCAGCTCGCGCTGCAGCCCGCTGACCGTCGCCTGTTTGGACCGCAGCATTTCCTACGAGCGGGAAAAACACGTCGAGACGGTTGTTCCTGAACCTCTCACGCAAATATGCGACCAACAACATTGGGATTATTTTTTATGTGAGCCGGGAGAACATCGGCGAATAATTCTGGTAACTCCGGAACTTTCTTCACCTTCACATGTCAATTACATTATTTATTTATTTTAAACAAACATTTTTCAAAATGTTGAAAATGTAGCAACGTTTTGGGCACAAATCTAATAAATTTGCATTTTTAGCTCCAGATTGCTTAGAAACGTAAGAATAGACACCAACAGCATTCAAATCGGGGAAATACAAACTTTATGAAGAAAACTCATTTCTGGAGACCCAGTTGGCGACCGCCTGGAGAACAAATGTCACGCTTTTGTCAGAAGTTGCACGATTCTTATTAAAAAAATACTTTTATCTGCCCGCTAGAAAGCGGATGATGTCGTTATGGTTATAGTTCATGTGTGAAAGCCAACGGGCCGAGCACGGAGGCCTGTGGCGCCCCCCGTCTTCTTCTTTGTTTTTAAATTGTGCAACGATTAATTTGGTGGGAATGAAAGAACAAGATAACAATAACCTGGAGTTTGTCAGCGGCGGCGCCGGCTGCCGATTGGTCGATGTTGGAGGCGCACAGCGCGGCGCAGAGCTCCGCCTCCTTCCTCTCCGCCACGCGGCTCAGCGCCGCCGCCTTCCTCTCCAGCACCAGGTGCTTCAGGCCGGCCTCCTGCTCCGCCTCCAAGATGGCCGCCGTCTGGAGCCGCGAGCGCTCCTCCATCTCCCGCTGAAGCTGAGCGAGAGAGAGAACGAGAGAGAGAGAGAGAGCGTGAGAGAGAGAGAGCGTGAGAGCCGCGGCGTCCGGCTGACCGAGGGTCCCTGAAGCAGCTCACCTCCTCCACGGCCTGCTCCAGCAGCACGAAGGCCACCGACAGATCCTGGTGGGCGCGGCCCAGAGCCTTCACACGGGCCGCGGTGTTCACCTGTTCACACAACACGAGTCAGACAGACAGGTCAGAGTCAGACAGACAGGTCAGAGTCAGACAGACAGGTCAGGGTCAGACAGACAGGTCAGAGTCAGACAGGCAGGTCAGGGTCAGACAGGCAGGTCAGGGTCAGACAGAGTCAGACAGACAGTTCAGAGACAGACAGACAGGTCAGAGTCAGACGGACAGGTCAGAGTCAGACAGACAGGTCAGAGCCAGACAGAGTCAGACAGACAGTTCAGAGACAGACAGACAGGTCAGAGTCAGACGGACAGGTCAGAGTCAGACAGACAGGTCAGAGACAGACACAGTTCAGAGACAGACAGACAGGTCAGAGTCAGACAGACAGGTCAGAGTCAGACAGGCAGGTTCAGAGTTCATCTTCCTGTCACTCCTGCTTCATACACACAAATATATACTAATACAATTTATAATAAAATGAAGGCTTAATACACAAAGATATATGAATACAAATTAAAAAGGTAAGGCTTCATACACAAAAATATATACTAATACAATTTATAAGAAATTAAGGCTTTATACACAAATATATACGAATAAAAAATAAATAATTATGGCTTCATACACAAAAAT
>CM070106.1:20848380-20855880 GCA_036178185.1 Liparis tanakae
TTATTCAGTTAGCTAACGTCAGTTTCATAGTTTCGTAGCTAACGGTAGCTATGTTAGCATCGGCCTTCGACTCTGACCTGGTCTTTGAGCCTCTCATCGGGTGAACGCTTGTCCGCCGACTTCCCCCTCGCAGACTTTTTCCCGACAGTCTTGGGCGGCTGAAAAGAAAAACACGAAGAGAATCACTTTCAGGTATCGTTAGCTGACCTAGCTTAGCTGACATAGCCTAACTGATCTAGCTTAGCTGACCTAGCTTAGCTGACCAAGTTTACCTAACCTAGCTTAGCTGACCTAGCTTAGCTGACATAGTTTAGCTGACATAGCTTAGATGACCTAGCCTAACTGACATAGCCTAACTGACATAGCTTAGCTGACATAGCCTAACTGACCTAGCTTAACTGACCTAGCTTAGCTGACATAGCTTAGATGACCTAGCCTAACTGACATAGCCTAACTAACCTAAATTAGCTGACCTAGCTAAACTTAGCTGGTCTACATGAGAAGCTACCACAAGACATAACCACCATATAAACATCATCAACATAACTATGATATAAACATATTTATAAACCCACAACATAACTGATATAAACATCTTTATGAAGCCTACGTCATAACTATCAAATAAAGAGTTCACTCACCATCATCAAATATATTTCAGGCTCACAATAAACAGTTTAACAGCTGACAGTTGGACTCTAGATGTAACAGTTGCAAAGGTCGTCATGGTAACGGCTGGAATTATTTTATTCAAGTATAACTTTATTTATCCTTTTTCCTTGTTAACAGCCATTAGCATTGTAACTAACCGTCCTCCACAGGTAACCAATGGCTGTCCAGTAAAACCTGCATCATCTCCTGTGCATTTCCCTCCTCTTTTAAACGTATGCCGATGTGTGTGGCGGACCCAACCTAGTGGACTCTGAGGGGAACACTCACCAGCTCTACGACAGAGACCACACCGGGGGTCTGTGGGGGCGTGGTCTATGTCTGGTCCCTGGAGGCCTCAGAGAACGCCATTCCTTTAAAGACCTCCATTGCTGCTCACACCTAACCCTCTTTGAGGTTTCAATGTGGGAGCTATTCCCATAGTCTTCAATAACTCCAGAGTCAAGTCTCAAATTTAAAATAAGAACTCCTGACTTACCAAGCTAAGTTGTAACTCGATAATAACTGATGCAGCATGCGTTGATCGATGGGCGTTGCTATCAAGCTGAGTAATTAAAGGGTTGGATCTGTCCAAGGATTTACAGCTCACATTTAAAACCATAGGACGTGAAGCTGAACCTAAACTAACCCGTACCCCAGGTACGTGCACAGACATTTTGGGGGGCAGGTGCTCAAACCCCAAAAAAGGGCACCCATTGCCAAAAAAAAGATTCTGACAGAGTTAAAGCATAAGCAGCAATACACAGATGAAGCAGTCCTGGGCCTGCATTTCCTCATTGCAGGATCAGACCGTTGGCTTACATTTACTTTATGAATAAAGATGAATTATTCTATAGCAACAACAGTACAAGCTTTCTGATTGGCTAATGTGTCGTCATGCCAGCCAGTATCGCACTCCTCGCTGGTCTAATACAGATCCGTATTGCCCTCTGACGTCATTTTCAAAATGAACGATATTGATCGTCATCAACAGCCAAGAGGAAATTCCGAAGCAGCGAAAATGTGTTATTGGAAGACTAAAAACAATAGTTTGGATCACTTGTGTTGTTTGTTTACTGTAAATTAAAATGTATTTTTGCTGAGCCGTGTTGTCCGTTTTTAATAAGATTCGTCATTGTAAGACTGGAACTGACGTAACAAAGAGATACATAAAACATTGAGGTAAAAGGATACCACGACACCGAGAGCTAGCTTCGTTAGCATAGTCTAGCTGCTACTTTCTAGCTGTGAATTCTCGTGAAATGTATACACATACTTTCAACATACTTTCGAAATTGTCTAAACGGCATTTATACTACACAAAGAAGATGGCCGGTGTGTGTAGCCAGAGAAAATCTCACAAAAACTCAAATAAATGCCCTATAAGATATCAAAACACATTTGGGGGGAATTGATGACAGAGAGAGTAACTTTTATTCTTAAATACTAAAGAATAAAGGCTCCAGCAAAAAGTGCACTTTTCTCATCCAGGGCAAAGGGGCTGGTGCTTAGCAACCACCAGGGGTCTATCTGTGCACGTGCCTGCCCCTAACCCTAACCCGACCCCTAACCCCAGCCCTAACCCCAACCCCAACCCCAACACTAACCCCAGCCCTAACCCTAAGCCCGGCTCTAACCCTAACCCCAACCCCAACCCTAAACCCAGCCCTAACCCTAACCCCAGCTCTAACCCTAACCCCAACCCTAACCCCAGCCCTAACCCTAACCTAACCCAACCCTGTAACCCAGCCTAACCTAACCCCAGCTAACCCTAACCCCAACCTAACCCTAACCCCAACCCTAACCCCTAACCCCTAACCTAACCCAGCCTAACCCTAACCCCAGCCCTAACCCTAACCCCAACCTAACCCCAGCCCTAACCCCTAACCCCTAACCCTAACCCCAACCCCAGCCCTAACCCTAACCCCAGCCTAACCTAACCCCAGCCCCAACCCTAACCCCAGACCCACCTAACCCCAACCCCAGCCTAACCCCTAACCTAACCCCAACCTAACCTAACCCCAACCCCAACCCAGCCTAACCTTAACCCGCCCTAACCCTAACCCCAGCCCTAACGCCAACCCCAGCCCTAACCCCAACCCCAACCCTAACCCCAGCCCTAACCCTAATCCCAGCTCTAACCCTAACCCCAACCCTAAACCCTAACCCCGGCCCTAACCCCAACCCCAACCATAACCCCAGCCCTAACCCCAGCCCTAACCCCAGCCCTAACCCCAACCCCAGACCCAACCCTTAACCCTAACCCCAACCCCAGACCCAACCCTAAACCCACCTGGGTTAGGGTTAGGGTTACCCCCGTGAGCGTTGCGTAGCATGTCGGGGCGAAATTCTCACAAGAACTCAAATAAATGCCCCGTCGGATCTTAAAACACATTTGGGGGGACTTGATGACAGAGAGAGTAACTTCTTTTCTTAAATACTGATGAATGAAAAAAAAAGAGTGTCTCCAGCAGAAAGGGCTCTTTACTCATCCAGGGCAAAGAGGATGGGGGGGGGGGCACCACTAGGGCTCTTTCTGTGCACGGCCTGCCGTACACTAAGGCTTCACCCAGCCACGCCTTCTTATCAGAATCAGAATCAGAATCAGAATCAGCTTTAATGGCCATGAAAGTGTTCACATACATGGAATTTGTCTCCGGTTCCACTTTGCTCTCTCATACATACACAATATACATTAAACTAGATAAATATAAAAAAGATTCAAAAAGACATTAAGGCAGTAGTTTAAAAAAGTGCAGATAGTGCAGATGGAGAGTCTGATCAACTGTTCATCAGGGTGACAGCCAGAGGGAAGAAGCTGTTTTTGTGTCTGGTAGTTTTGGCGTACAGAGCTCTGTAGCGCCTCCCAGAGGGGAGGAGTTGGAACAGCTTGTGTCCAGGGTGTGACGGGTCTGTAGTGATCTTTCCAGCCCGCTTCCTGACTCTGGAGGTGTACAAGTCCAGGATGGAGGGCAGGCTGGAACCAATAGTTCTCTCTGCCGACCTGACGATCCGCTGTAGTCTGCCTCTGTCCTGTTTGGTGGCCGATCCAAACCACACAGTGATGGAGGAGCAGAGGAACGACTGGATGATGGCGGTGTAGAAGAGGATCAGCAGCTCCTGAGGCAGGCTGTACTTCCTGAGCTGGCGCAGGAAGTACAGCCTCTGCTGGGCCTTTTTCCGGATGGTGTTGATGTTGGAGGCCCACTTCAGGTCCTGGGAGATTGTGGATCCCAGAAACCTGAAGGTCTCCACTGCGGACACAGTGCTATTGTGTATGGTGAGGGGGGGCGGTGCTGGGGGCTCCTCCTGAAGTCCACTGTCATCTCCACAGTCTTGAGCTTGTTCAGCTCCAGGTGGTTCTCACCACACCAGAGGACCAGCTGTTCAACCTCCGTCTGTACGCAGACTCGTCACCGTTCCTGATGAGGCCGATGACCGTTGTGTCGTCTGCGAACTTCAGGAGTTTAACAGACGGGTCCCCTGAGGTGCACTCGTTGGTGTAGAGGGAGAAGAGCAGTGAGAGAGCACACATCCTGGGGCGCACCGGTACTGATGGTCCGGGTGCTGGATATGTTTTTCCCAGCCTCACCTGCTGCGTCCTGTCTGTCAGGAAGTTAGTGATCCACCGACAGGTGGGGGCTGGCACGGTGAGCTGGCAGAGTTTGGGATGAAGAAGCTCCGGGATGATCGTGTTGAATGCCGAGCTGAAGTCCACGAACAGAACCCTTGCGTATGTCCCTGGGGAGTCGAGGTGTTGCAGTATATAGTGCAGTCCCATATTGACCGCATCATCCACCGACCTGTTTGCGCTGATAGGCAAACTGCAGGGGGTCCAGCAGGGGGCCTGTGATGTCCTTCAGGTGGGTCAACACAAGTCTTTCAAAGGACTTCATGACCACAGACGTCAGGGCAACGGGTCTGTAGTCATTTAATCCTGTGATGGAGGATTTCTTGGGGACCGGGATGATCAAGGAGCGCTTGAAGCAGGAAGGGACTTCACACAGCTCCAGTGATCGGTTGAAGATCTCCGTGAAGATGGGGGCCAGCTGGTCAGCACAGGCTTTCAGGCAGGAGGGGGACACACCGTCTGGGCCCGGAGCCTTCCTGATCTTCTGTCTCTGAAAGAGCCGACTCACATCCTCTTCGCAGATCGTCAGTGCCGGTGGGGGCACTGACGATCTGCAACTCTACACGCATATATTGTTCCAGATTGTACGGATCCATGAAGTACCAGCTGGAGGAGGATTGAAGGAGAACTCTGATGCTCTTTCCATCATCAGCTGTTCGTTTATGACCCGACGACCCGCCGAGCCCCAAAAATACTCACACTGTTCAGCGGAGGTGAACTGTTAAGTCCACTCAGTTTATTGTGTATAGCCCAAAATGACAAATTCCAAACTCTCCGCAGAGGGCTTTACAATCTGGACACACACAACATCCCTGACCTTTGACCTCACATCGGATCAGAATCAACAAATAGAGAAAACGCTTTCAGAGGAAAAAAGGTGAAGAACCCTTCAGGAGAGAACAGAGGAGGATCCCTCTCCAGGATGGACAGAACAATAGACGTCATGTGACCAGATGAACAATAGACGTCATGTGACCAGATGAACAATAGATGTCATGTGAACAGATGAACAATAGATGTCATGTGACCAGATGAACAATAGACGTCATGTGACCAGATGAACAATAGACGTCATGTGACCAGATGAACAATAGATGTCATGTGACCAGATGAACAATATATGTCATGTGACCAGGTGAAAAATAGATGTCATGTGACCAGATGAACAATAGATGTCATGTGACAAGATGAACAATATATGTCATGTGACCAGATGATCAATACATGTCATGTGACCAGATGAACAATATATGTCATGTGACCAGATGAACAATAGACGTCATGTGACCAGATGAACAATAGACATCATGTGACCAGATGAACAATAGATGTCATGTGACCAGATGAACAATATATGTCATGTGACCAGGTGAAAAATAGATGTCATGTGACCAGATGAACAATAGATGTCATGTGACCAGATGAACAATATATGTCATGTGACCAGATGATCAATACATGTCATGTGACCAGATGAACAATATATGTCATGTGACCAGATGAACAATAGATGTCATGTGACCAGATGATCAATACATGTCATGTGACCAGATGAACAATATATGTCATGTGACCAGATGAACAATAGATGTCATGTGACCAGATGATCAATAGATGTCATGTGACCAGATGGACAATAGATGTCATGTGACCAGATGAACAATAGATGTCATCTGGTCAGATGAACAATAGATGTCATGTGACTAGATGAACAATAGATGTCATGTGACCAGGTGAACAATAGATGTCATGTGACCAGACGAACAATAGATGTCATGTGACTAGATGATCTATAGATGTCAAGTGACTAGATGAACAATAGATGTCATGTGACCAGATGAACAATAGATGTCATGTGACCAGATGAACAATAGATGTCATGTGACCAGATGAACAATAGACGTCATGTGACCAGATGAACAATAGATGTCATGTGACCAGATGAACAATAGATGTCATGTGACCAGATGAACAATAGACGTCATGTGACCAGATGAACAATAGATGTCATGTGATCAGATGAACAATAGACGTCATGTGACCAGATGAACAATAGATGTCATGTGACCAGATGGACAATAGATGTCATGTGACCAGATGAACAATAGACGTCATGTGACCAGATGAACAATAGATGTCATGTGGCCCGATGAACAATAGATGTCATGTGACCAGATGAACAATAGATGTCATGTGACCAGATGGACAGAGTTACATAAACATATTCAATGAATTTGACAGACATGAATAATCAGAGTCGTAGTACCAACAATAACAACAACAGGGTGTCTAGTTGAATAAAGATAACAGAAGCAGTTATGTTATTAGAATACTAACAGCAATGCAACTAATATTAATAATGATAATGAGGGATTAGAAGTTGTTTCGCTGCAGATGTTCTTTTTCTTTTAAAGGAGATGTTTTGCCTTTTCACACCAATTGAAGTAGATTACACAAAGAAGTGTAAGTATGGCAGTGACAGTATAATATATATCATATAGGAATTCTATTATTTTAAATGTATTATGACAATTCAATATTATATATATTTAGTATAATTTGTTAATGGCAGTATGTATGTATGTCAGTTTTTGACATATACTATATACTGTAAATCTTTCATAAAATACCTGTTTATGACTTTTGTCATAACAAAATAAACAATGATATTGTTAATTACATTTTTACAACACAATACACTAAGACTATTTTAATGACATTTATTTTATTAGATATTATATTGTGTAATGTTTGAAACACTCCTTATTATGAGATACTATAAATCTATATGATGTCTGTCTATTAATTATAATTTGACTTAGGCAGTTCAATGGTGGAATATTGTTTTATTTAAGAGCAATAACGGTCAGAATGTTTTCTTCAATCTCAATATTTAAAATCAGAAGGGAAAAAGATGCTTTGTGTGAAGATGATGCGATGGAAAGCTCCAGAAGGGCTACTGATTGGATCTTTGTGGCGACATATTTTTTCCACTATAAAATCTAAAAAATATATAACAAATTTAAAAAATGATATACTAAAAGTATAAAATAAGGGTGGAATCAAAATGTCAGTTATTAAACGTTAGTTACTCTATTATAGAATGAACCCGAGTGGCACAGGATTCAACATTTGGGTTTTGAGAAAAAACTTTTTATTCCAGGCAGCTCAATGGAAATTAAGAGAAAGAAAAAAAGTTTAAAAGTATTTTTATTAAACAT
>CM070106.1:20858380-20878380 GCA_036178185.1 Liparis tanakae
GATAATGTATTAACCATACTGATAATGTATTAATTATACTGATAATGTATTAACCACACTGATACTGTATTAATTATACTTATAATGTATTAACCATACTGATAATGTATTAACCACACTGATACTGTATTAATTATACTGATAATGTATTAACCCTACTGATAATGTATTAACCCTACTGATAATGTATTAACCCTACTGATAATGTATTAACCACACTGATAATGTATTAATTATACTGATAATGTATTAACCATACTTATTACTGATAATGTATTAACTATACTGATAATGTATTAACCATACTGATAATGTATTAACCACACTGATAATGTATGAATTATACTGATAATGTATTAACCATACATATTACTGATAATGTATTAACCATACTGATAATGTATTAACCATACTGATAATGTATTAACCTTACTTATTATGTATGACTATACTTATAATGTATTAACCATACTTATTACTGATAATGTATTAACCATACTGATAATGTATTAACTATACTGATAATGTATTAATTATACTGATAATGTATTAACCATACTTATTACTGATAATGTATTAACCATACTGATAATGTATTAACCATACTGATAATGTATTAACCCTACTTATTATGTATGACTATACTTATAATGTATTAACCATACTTATAATGTATTAACCATACTTATAATGTATTAACTGATAATGTCGTGTTTGGTTCTTCGCTTCCACTTTCTGTTTTTTGTCTGCTATTCATATATGTTTTATAATATTAATCTATATGTACAGTAAACAGGAGACACTCCCCGGTCAATAGGGTAACACACGTCACTAGATATTTCCCCAGTTTATTACTTTTTATAACACATTTGTTTTAGAAGAATGTACGTTTAAAGGTGGAAAGGACACATAATCTTATCAAATATGTGATAAAGTACATTCATTCCCAACAGAAAGCCAAAGGCTGTTAATGAGGGATGTATGGATATCTCTTAGTGGCACTTTAATAATGTAATATTTTGTTGTTGTCAATTGTTCACCATTTTCACCATGTTTTTATTAACAAATGTGTATAAATGAGTCTCTGAATGCCGTGTGAACATTCTGCATAAAGCTTCATATTTATGAATGAACGTGTGAAGTCTGGAGGAGATTTCAGGATCAGTCTGAGAACAAACTCATTCAGAGGAAACTGCCTTTAAAAAGATGTTTAAAAATAAACATTCATATTCTTAAATATGACCCAGTTGAGGATGTGGGTTTACATATGAAAATGAGGTCAATCTAACAGTAGACTTTTGTTAAATTCAGAAGAAATCTAGTCACAAAGAGACAAAGTAGTAAAATAAAATCCCATGAATGTGTATTTGAGATGTTTTATTTCCACCAGTCTGAAAGAAGACATGAAAGCCAAACAGACAAATCCATAATGTTGGACAGTAAGTCTGGAGGATTAATCCACCCCTCAAACACCAGCACAATGTCTTCCTGTTGTTGTTGTTTGCTGTGAGGCATTGTTGACATTCTGCTCAGAGACAAACAAACAAGCGTTTACTTAATATCCCGATCCATCTGTCAGGAAATATAGTTCCACGCTGTGCGCGTCACACCGACCCCACGACCTCGGGTTGACCGGAGTGTCCCTGAACGTTACATCTGAACGCCTCACATGTAGAATATGAAACAGAAGATGCCAGAGAATTTTCTAAGTGCCTTTGAAGGTTTTAGGTCCTTTTATTTTGAAGTTATTCCGACGCGACAGGAAGTAGATGTACATCTCGTAAAATGACTTTGCAAAAAGTACGTTAGCTAGGCGTACCGAAGGAAAAGGTGTCCATGAGTATTGTTCTTACTCTGTGAACCGCTGAGCACCGAGCTGGGACCGGGACACGGTACTTTCCTTTTTTTTACTGGGCTTTGACTTCCTGTTTAGTGACTTTATTCTTTAATGTCATGACAAATTAATTGTGATTAGACGCTAACGCTATGATTTAGCTAGATTTCAGTATACATGTATATAAGAAAGATAACATGTTGTGATTAATAGCCACATGTACATATGAATCTAATTAATTTGAAAAGGGGACACATTATGAAAATTCCACTTTTTTAGTAATTCTATACGTTAATTTGGGTATCTGGCATGTCTCCCAACACAAAAACGCTGGAAAAAAACCCTCACTTGTCTTGTTGTGGTTCCTCTACGTCAGAAACGATCTGCTGGAGTGGTCGAATGGGATCACTACCAACGTCTATGTAGATTTTGGCATTGGAACGCGTCTCAGAGTGCTTTACAATCTGTACACATAGACATCCCTGACCTTTGACCTCACATCGGACCAGGAAAAACTCCCAAATAACCCTTCAGGGGGAAAAAAAAGGGAAGAAACCTTCAGGAGAGAACAGAGGAGGATCCCTCTCCAGGATGGACAGATGCAATAGATGTCATGTGACCAGAAGGACATATTTAGAGTTAAAATACATTCAAGGAATTTGACAGAGTTTATCAATAGTTCATATTTAGGCATATTCCACGATGGAGAGTTTGGAGACCTCCACCATCCATCAGGAGATGGAGGCAGAGAGGAGGAGTACCTCTTACACGTTGGAAATGGTATCTCCCTTATGTTCCACCATCTTGAAGAGCTCTGACGGTACAGAGGACAGTCATTGGTCAACCCATCTCAGGGTTGCCAGATACACGATAACGATCCTCCAAATAATACAACATGTTGAGCCTTTGGTACGATACTTGACCATCTCCAACCTGGCAACCCGGAGCACCTCGCCCACTCAGAGCAGGTCAGTCTGTGGGGAGGTGTTTCTGACAGGTACACAGGCTGTTTGAAATGATTCTTGTGGTATTTTGACCAAAATATGTTACAAACATTACATTAAGACCCCAAGGAACCACATCAACTTGTGGGAAGATGGCGTAATATGTCCCCTTTAAGACCTCATTTCTGTTTTAGTTCTTCCATTATCTCTTACGCTGATTTCTGGAGATGAAATGTAAACGGAGAAACTCTTAGATGTTTGTTAGTGAACACGGCTCATGGCTGAACAGGAATAAAGGACATTCTGGAAGCATCCGTGGTCTTCCCTGTGGTCCGGCTGGGCTCCGCTACACGGGGTGACGCCCCCCCCCGATCGGGGCCTCATGTGAATGAAGCCCGCCTCGCGGTGGGAGGCGACCCCACACCGGGTGGCGGTGTGTGTAGGACACTCAGAGCCCCACCCGGCCGGGCGAGATAAAGATGAGGGAGCGAGGCGCGGGGGAATGACGGCGCTCCTCGCTCGCCGCTATCGGCGCCGCGGCGAGGCTGGAGGTGAGAGATAGAAGTGTTCCGAAGACGCGGAGGAGGAGAGAGCGACGACCTCTCGGCGCGTCGGGACGCCGGAGCGCGCCGAGCATCAGTATCTGTCCTCGGCGCCGCTCGCCTTAAATGGCTGTTTTCACTCAATGTCAGCCGGAGAGACGCCGGGGACAACAATCAGCATCCGGCCGTCGCCATGAGAGATTACTGGAGCATCGTCTCCAGGGGATGGAGGGTTTGTGTTTTTTCTTCACCCGATCCACTCGAAGGGGCTTGAATAACATCTCTATAGAGCCGTGATTAACGTGGCGCTTCATCGGCGTAGAGACACGCGGCTCCTCCGCATTTCAAATGAGCTCACCTCCACTCCTCCATTGGAGGAAACCAGTCCAGATGGCTCCAACTGGAGGCTTTGAAAGGTCAGTCCACGGACACGGGCGATGTCATCATGACCACGTCCACTTCTGGTGCTGCGTCCACACCAAAGGAGCTGCGAAGATTCACAACGCTTTACTCGCGTGAGTTTATTCGCTTGACTCTTTGTGGCTTTTCGCGTCATTAGTCTTAGAGGGAGCGGGGCTTAGAGGGGCGGGGCTTATATCTGTGGCTTGACTCCGTGGAAACAGTTATCCTCTCCTTCATCCACCATGAAGAACTGACCACTAGTTCTGCTTCATACTTGTTGAGGACGTCCCACAAACGTATGAACATCCTCGTGTTTGGGTTCATAACATTTATATATATATATATATATATATATATATATATATATATATATATACTACATGACATCCCCCATAGGCTCACAGCTCGGTGACCTTCCCCTCTAGTCTGAATGTCTCTTCAGCTCCACTAGAGCAGCAGTTACATTCACCACCGGAGGAGCAGCTCAACTCTGATTCGCTCTCACATCTCAACGTGGAACAAATTTCTCAACTTCAACAAGGCGAATGAGGTGAACCACTCGCGTCTGTACGTTGACTTTGCTTATGGGATCTACTCACGTGAAGAATTTGCAACGCTTTTGGTGTGAACGAAGCTTTGTATTAATCCTTCAATTCAATTCAGTTTATTTGGTAGAGCCCATATCACAAAATACAAATTTGCATCAGAGTGCTTTACAATCTGTACACAGACATCCCTGACCTTTGACCTTTGACCTCACATCGGATCAGGAACAACTCCCCAGAGATAAAAAAAAAAAACCTTTCATTGGGAAAAAAAAGGTAAGAACCCTTCAGGAGAGAACAGAGGAGGATCCCTCTCCAGGATGGACAGAACAATAGATGTCATGAGACCAGATGAACAATAGATGTCATGAGACCAGATGAACAATAGATGTCATGTGACCAGATGAACAATAGATGTCATGTGACCAGATGAACAATAGATGTTAAAGTGACCAGATGAACAATAGACGTCATGTGACCAGATGAACAATAGATGTCATGTGACCAGATGAACAATAGATGTTAAAGTGACAGATGAACAATAGATGTCATGTGACCAGATGACCAATATATGTCATGTGACCAGATGAACAATAGGTGTCATGTGACCAGATGAACAATAGATGTCATGTGACCAGATGAACAATAGATGTCATGTGACCAGATGAACAATAGATGTTAAAGTGACCAGATGAACAATAGACGTCATGTGACCAGATGAACAATAGATGTCATGTGACCAGATGAACAATAGATGTTAAAGTGACCAGATGAACAATAGACGTCATGTGACCAGATGAACAATAGATGTCATGTGACCAGATGAACAATAGATGTCATGTGACCAGATGAACAATAGATGTCATGTGACCAGATGAACAATAGGTTTCATGTGACCAGATGAACAATAGATGTCATGTGACCAGATGAACAATAGATGTCATGTGACCAGATGGACAATAGATGTCGTGTGACCAGAAGGAAGCGTTCCAGAAGCCTGTGTCCGTCGGCTGTACATTGGGTTCGTCGAGGGATAGAAACAATAATAACTGCAGTCTTGTCGTGTTGTGTTGTCGTTCTCAGGAGACCAGGCCCCTTCATTCCACGTCATTAATCACCATCACTCCACCGCTGTCCTCTGATGTTCTCAGGAGACGCATCGACACACAACAGGACGCTGTTGGAGGCGGTCGGACAGCGTGAGGACGGCGCTCACACCCAATCGGCGTCGCAGCGCTCCGCGCGGGGTTACGCGCGTCGGGAGCGTCACGCGGCGGCCCATTAGCCGCGCCGCGATTAACGACGGCTGGGTCGTAAAGCTCTCGGTTGCCGGCTGTGTGAATAGCCGCCGCAGCGTGACGTCGGGTTGCTTCTATTTTTTTGCCAAACGTTGATTGTTTTTCACATTTCCACCGCGGGCCAAATGTGTTGTTGTCGTGTTTTCCGGCGTCCTCCACGCTGCACCATGAACGCACCACCCGCATGAATGGTGCATGTCAGGATTGGCCCTGCTGAGACTCCGCCCACTCCTCCCTTACCTCCATCTGCCTGATGGATCGTGGAGGTCTCCATCGTGGAATATGCCGACTACCAACTATTCATACACTCTGTCATATTCATATTGTTGTTATTGTATTTTAATTTGTGTGTAATGATTCCTTTTGGTCACATGACATCTATTGTTCATCTGGTCACATGACATCTATTGTTCTGTCCATCCTAGAGAGGGATCCTCCTCTGTTCTTTCCTGAAGGGTTCTTCCCTTATTCTCCCCCTGAAGGGTTATTTGGGAGTTTTTCTTTATCCAATGTGAGGTCAAAGGTCAAAGGTCAGGATGTCTATGTGTACAGATTGTAAAGCACTCTGAGGGAAATTTTTAATTTGTGAAAATGGGCTATACAAATGAACTGAATTTAATTTATTTTAATTTAATTGTATTTAATTGTATTTTCACCGCAACGCCTGATGTGACGTGAATGCAGCCGGCGGTGAGACCGGAAACGACCGTCCCTATGGAACGGCTCGCGGCTGCACCTGGATCGGTCGAAGGAAGTCAAGTCCTTCGCTAATTCGACGATGAATCTGAGCGTTTGGAGAACTTCACGGCGGCTGAAACGAGCCCCGTGGTTTAGAGAGGTCAGTGACGGATCGGCCGATTCACGGTAATGTAGGAACGCCCTCGCCTCCGCTTGTAAAACCCAGCGTGACCTTTAAAGAGGCCCTTCAGCTCTGCCTCGGGGAGATTATCACGGACTCCTCAGCTTCCCTTTATTCTACACGCTGCGTTATCTGCACTTCAGGTGGCATTTCCGAGTTTCTGTCTGTTTCTCAGCACTGCACCCCGACCCCTGAACAGAGCGATCGTCCAGGGCAGCTGTGTTTGACTCCCAGGGTTACGGAGAAATAACACATTCCTTTTAACCTATTCAGAAGACGCTGTTTGTCATTTAGAGTTGCCACAGTGTGTCCTATTTAATAGCGGATTGAGGAAGAGGAGGGTGAGATGGAATAGATGGAATAGATTCTCCTTTAAAGGCTTCACACAAACCAATTAAGGCTGTTGGTTACTTAGCTACCAGTATGGTTCATACTCATGGTCCCCAGATGACTGCAAATGGTTTTAGTGACTGCTGGTGTTCCCTTTAGTGTCACCTTTCCTCACAGTCACACGGACATGTAACATTTCAATTCATTTGCTCCAGTATTCACACGTTGAGCTTAGCATTATTAGCATGGCTGGAGTTATATATGGAACACGGATATAGATATATATGTATAGATGGATGTATATATATATGTATATATATATATGTATATATATATATATACATATATGTATATACATATATGTACATATATATATAATATATATATAATATATATAAGTATATATATATATCCATATATGTACATATATGTATTTAGAATCTCTGCCTTCATGTGTTTTTATGTTCCATTTTTAATCCTTAATGTTTCTGTGTAAATGTAACTTTCCATACATATGAGCCGTTCTCTGTGTTTACCCTTATTTTTCTTACGTCTCCCTGCTAACGTCACATTGCTATGAATTGTGGGTAATTCCCTCTGGGCAAAGTCTGCAGAAATGCAGAGCTAAAGAAAGAGTTTCTAAAGAGATCCAGATAAGTGAAAGAAGTGAGAGAGGTAACCCTCGTGAGCGATGACGCGATTAGCTTTTTAGCTAACGTCCCCCTGCTGATGTCGGTTATCAGGACACGTAACTAACTATTCTGTGTTAGCACACCGGACAGCTTTAATGTCCGGTGTGTGATGGTCATGAGCATGATAGTGATATCATCTCACACTCACCGGGTCTCCACTGGACTTCACGGCGGCTCTTATTAGCTCTTCTGTCGCCTCTTATCAAAATGCTGAGTGAATTTACCCTTTTCCCAACGTGGCCAACCAACTACAAGAGGAAGACAATAAGCCATGATCCGTGTTCACAAACAAACATTTAAGAGTTTCTCCTTTTCCATTTAATTTACAGAAATCAGCGTAAGAGCTAATGGGAGAAATAAAACAGAAATAAGGTCTTGACATTAATACAATTACATTCATATATACATGTGGACATTAATCACAACATTTTCTCTTTCTTAAAAAGCACATATAGCTAAATCATAGCGTTAGCATCTTATCACAATACATTTTACAAGTTAATTAAAGAATAAAGTCAGTAGCCCACATTAATGTATAGAAGCACTAAAAAAGTGGAATTTTCATAATATGTCCCCTTTAAAATTAATTAGATTCATATGTACAAGTGGACTTTATGATTTAGCTAGATTTTAGTATACATGTATATAAGAAAGATAAAATGTTGTCCACGTGTACCTAATTAATTTTAAAGGGGACATATTATGAAAATTCCACTTTTTTAGTAATTCTATACGTTGATGTGGGCTAGTGACTATTCTTTAATTAACTTGTAAAATGTATAGTGATTAGATGCTAACACTATGATTTAGCTAGATTTCAGTATGAATGTATATAAGAAAGATAACATGTTGTGATTAGCGTTAGCATCTAATCACAATTAATTTTACATGATATTCAAGAATAAAGTCACTAAACATGAAGTCCAATAAAACGCAAAGTACCGTGTCCCGGTCCCAGCTCGGTGTTCAGCGGTTCACAGAGTAAGAACGATACTCATGGACACCTTTTCCTTCGGTACGCCTAGCTAACGTACTTTTTGCAAAGTCATGTTAGGAGATGTACATCTACTTCCTGTCTCGCTGGAAGAGCTTCAAAATAAAAGGATCTAAAACATACAAAGGCACTTAGAAGATAAAGGCGTGCGGGAGATGGTCTCCGTGTTACCAGAACCTTCTCAGAGTCCTCTGCCCGGCACAGTGAGCCCGGTGGCATCCAGACCTTCTGAACACACACTTTGTTTTCAATGTTTTCCAAACCCACGAAAGACTTCCACAGCCGGCTCGGAGCCCGGGGAGCGGCGGCGGCGGCACCGCAAGATTTGCTTTCACGGTGACATTTACCAGAAGATTTCAAGAGCCTTCTTCTTCTGTTTCTGCGTTTTTTTAATTGCTGGGGATAATTCCTGAGATAACATCTCCTCCATGCAGCGAAGACGCCCGGATGACCTTCTGCAGCTCGACTTTAATGACTCACTCGGCTGCTTTATTGCTCCGGCTGCCGTCTGAGTGTTAGAGTGCAATACACCAGTCTGCGTCTCTTAATGTATATACTGTGTTTGAGGGAGCTTCTGACAGCAGCCTCCACACACACACACACACACACACACACACACACACACACACGCACGATCAATACCAACCCACAGATTAGATACAATTCAAAGAATTTATCGAACTCTCAAAATGTACATATACTGTCCAATATCTATGTGTTATGTTATTATATAACAATACTAAAGTTATGTTGATGTTGATTTATATTCATATTCATATTAGTGTGTACTCTGGTTTGGGGACAATTGTTTTTTTTAAATAAAGACACAATTAAACTAAATGAAATGAAGTGGACCTGAACTGAGGCGGTACCTGTACTCGATGACCCAAACATTCCTGAACGATGTGTGCAACATGTTTCCTTCAGTTTCACTTTGGACCAGGTTTGTTGGGGACCTTTCGGGATACGTCACCGCCAAGAAGAGCCATCCATCCATCATCTATTCATCTATTCATCCATCCATCACATATCCATCCAGCCATCCATCTATTCATCCATCTATCCATCCATCTATCCAAACATCCATCATCTATCCATCTATTCATCCATCTATCATATATCCATCTATCCATCCAGCCATCCATCTATTCATTCATCTATCTATCCATCTATCTATGCAAACACCCATCATCTATCCATCCATCCATCTATTCATCCATCTATCTATCCATCCATCTATTCATCCATCTATCTATCTATCCATCCATCCATCATCTATCCATCCATCAATCCGTCTATCCATCCATCCATCCATCTATCTATCTATCCATCCATCTATCCATCCATCAATCCGTCTATCCATCCATCATCTATCTATCCATCTATCCATCCATCAATCATCTATCCATCTATCCATCCATCTATCCGTCTATCCACCCATCAATTGTCTATCCATCTATCCATCCATATATCCAGCCATCATCTATCTATCCATCTATCCAGCCATCATCTATCCATCCATATATCATCTATCAACTATCCATCCATCCATCTATCCATCTATCTGTCTATTTGTGTGTCCATGTGTGTGTATCCACGTGTGTGTTTGTGTGTGTCTGTCTGTGTGTCTGTCCATGTGTGTGTCTGTTTGTGTTTGTGTGTGTGACCACCACGTGTTGGATACGACCCAGAAATGTTCCCCCGCCTTTGTTGTGTAATTACCCATAATTCCGTCTGTTCATGCAGCTCTTGTGATCCAACAAGCAGCAATCAGAGGTCTGAGGCCAGCAGCTTCATCCTTACGACACTGTACAGCTGCTGGCTGAGAGTACGCTCCCAGAGCATGTCATCTGTTTCACGATGCAACTCTGCACGTTTAATAACTGTCATTTTACTTTTACTTGGACGGATGAAAGAAAACATATTTTTATGCACATTTGTATGTTCATGTTTAGATCTGACTATTAAAGTCATAATAGCATGTTCTACTCACAGGTGTGATCTCAAACGATCATTTTATGTTGATGGTGCCTCTGAACCATCACGTCCCGCCCCGTGTGACCAGTATGGTTCTGTTAAGTGGGGTTATGAGTTTCTACTACACATAGTCCATAAGGGAGAGGCTTGTCCTTCATACATCACGTTTACACAAACACATAAAAAGGTAAACACCCTGCGAGGCTGCTCCGATACGAGCTGCTGATCGACTTCCTGTTTTATGGAAGAAGTCATTCATACGGCTTCACCACTGAGCCCGGCGGGAAGAGCGTCCTTCAGAAATGATCAGCTGATAGATGCTACACCTCCAAAAAACAGTAAAAGACCATGTAGGGGCGTGGGTCTGATGATGATGATGATGATGATGATGATGATGATGATGATGATGATGATGATGATAATGATGATGATGATACTCACGTTATCAGATTATTCTGCTTGTGTTTCATGGGATGAACACACACTGTGGTCATTCTGATTCCACTTGAATTCCAGCTGTAAAGTCACCTGAAGAGCACAGAGCAGCAGTAAACACACACACACACACACACACACACACACTAGTCGAGTGTGTGTGGGAGGGCAGAGGCTCGTGGTTGGGGGTCATAAAACACTGTGCACCCCACAAGGACATGCACATGGCTTATGTTGCCTTTCCGTCAACATGTCTGTAACCAGTCACTAGAACCAGTAACCAGTAACCAGAACTATAACTGGATACTAGTAACCAAGAACCAGAACCAGTAACCGGAACAAGTAACCATAACTAGTGACAATAACTAGTAACCAGTAACCAGAACAAGTAACCAGAAACAGTAACCAGAACCAGAACCACTAACCAGAACTAGTAACTAGTAACTAGTAACCAGTAACCATAATCAGTAACTAGTAACTAGTTACCAGTAAGAATTGACTTAAATACATTGAGACTTGACTTAAGGACCTTCAGACTTGACTTAAGGACCTTTAGACTGGACTTAAGGACCTTTAGACTTGACTTAAAGACCTTCAGACTTGACTTAAGGACCTTCAGACTTGACTTAAGGACCTTTAGACTTGACTTAAGGACCTTCAGACTTGACTTAAGGACCTTCAGACTTGACTTAAAGACCTTCAGACTTGACTTAACGACCTTCAGACTTGACTTAAGGACCTTTAGACTTGACCTAAAGACCTTCAGACTTGACTTAAGGACCTTCAGACTTGACTTAAGGACCTTTAGACTTGACCTAAAGACCTTCAGACTTGACTTAAGGACCTTTAGACTTGACTTAAAGACCTTCAGACTTGACTTAAAGACCTTCAGACTTGACTTAAGGACCTTCAGACTTGACTTAAAGACCTTCAGACTTGACTTAAGGACCTTCAGACTTGACTTAACAACCTTCAGACTTGACTTAAGGACCTTCAGACTTGACTTAAGGACCTTCAGACTTGACTTAAAGACCTTTAGACTTGACTTAAGGACCTTCAGACTTGACTTAAGGACCTTCAGACTTGACTTAAGGACCTTTAGACTTGACTTAAGGACCTTTAGACTTGACTTAACAACCTTCAGACTTGACTTAAGGACCTTCAGACTTGACTTAAAGACCTTTAGACTTGACTTAAGGACCTTCAGACTTGACTTAAGGACCTTCAGACTTGACTTAAGGACCTTTAGACTTGACTTAAGGACCTTTAGACTTGACTTAAAGACCTTCAGACTTGGCTTAAGGACCTTTAGACTTGACTTAAAGACCTTCAGACTTGACTTAAGGACCTTCAGACTTGACTTAAGGACCTTCAGACTTGACTTAAAGACCTTCAGACTTGACTTAAGGACCTTCAGACTTGACTTAACAACCTTCAGACTTGACTTAAGGACCTTCAGACTTGACTTAACGACCTTCAGACTTGACTTAAGGACCTTCAGACTGGACTTAAAGACCTTTCGGGCACATTGAACGCCTCACATGTCTCCAGGTAAAGACGTATTTGTATCTGATGAGCACACAGATTCTTCTTTATTCTGAACTAGTACATGTGCTCGTTCTGCCTCCGGTGGGGCTTCCTGTCTGTTTGAGGATCTCCTCCGCGCTGTAGAGCGGTTCATCCTCTCAAGAGGCCCACGGTGCCAGAGCACCACGTGGTGGCCCCAGGTCTGGTGTGGGAGCCACGCTGAGGTCAGTCCGTCTCACTTAAGGCTGCCGTGTGTCGGAGTGCTCTTGTGAGATGGCCGGAGCGCTGCAGCGCTCCATGACCTGCCACGGATAAGAAATCTGTTTACTGGAAATTGCACCCCACTCTCTCAAAATACCATCTGCTGCCCGCTCACAGCGTCTAAAAATAGACACCCTGATTGGCTCCTGAGCAGACGGGGGTCCACATCCGCCTCAAACCCCTCACCGCGGGTCTCTGAGTGTTTGAGGTGTGGCGGGTTTCATCTCCTCCGGTCCAGCATCAAGTCACCAACCTGCCCGAGTCCAAAGGATGTTTACATTCAGGTGGGAAACACCGAGAGAAGCCACACGGCCAGTGGTCTGCTCAGAGGTCTATATATTTATATATATTATATGTATGTATGCATACATATATATGTATATATACATATATAATATGTGTATATATATACATATTTATATATATACATGTTTCTACATATATATAATATATTATATATATATGTGTGTATATATACACATATATATTTATATATATACATGAACATAAATATATATATATATATATAAATATATATATATATATATATACACATACAGATGTA
Source organism: Liparis tanakae (assembly GCA_036178185.1). Lineage (NCBI taxonomy): Eukaryota > Metazoa > Chordata > Actinopteri > Perciformes > Liparidae > Liparis > Liparis tanakae. Next base: position 20,871,586 of record CM070106.1, read on the forward strand.
TATATATGTATACATAAACATGTATACATATATATCTATATATATATAGATATATATATTTAAAGTCGAGTTCAGATTAAAGTGTTTTGGTGTTACATTAAATGTTCAGTCGTCTTCTCTCAGTAAAGTTTCTGACTCCGTGACTCAGTTGATGAGCTGTGGTGTGAGGTTTGACCAGCAGGTGGCGCTATGAGTTCATCCTGTGAGGAGCATGAGCGGCTCTGTGTCCTGCTTCTGTTCAACAACTTTACAAATCACAATTACACACTTGCTTTTGGTTGAATCAATTACTTATTAATATATACATATATATATATATATATATATATATATATATATATATATATATATATATATATATATATATATATTTATTTCAATATTAGAGCTACTGTTGTCATCATGTCTTCTGTCACAATATTCTGCTGCTACTTGACACAGAACATCTGCTTCCTCTGCCAGCTGTTAGTCCTCCTTACGAAATCAACCAATCAGATCAGGGGAATCTAGAACTGTCAGGATGACCAATGAAAGATCAGACATCTGCTCCGCTCCGGGGGCGGGGCTTGGTTTCTGGCTTGACCTTTCCCAACATGGCGGCTCACTGACCAACAAATGTTTCTGTAAACATAAATAATGAATTACCAGCATCTTTCTGGTTCATGTGTGGTCAGCGCCGCCTCGTTGGAGGACAGAGGTCACCTTATAAAACCAGAGCTACGAGCGTACCACGCTTGCTCACATGCTAACGAGCGCTTTGGTGAATTCATGTTGAATTATTATATTACACACCACAAAGTCACAATTACAATAACCTAAACACAGCAGCATCGGACGTGTTGCGCTACACGCGTCACTTGACGGTTGAGGACGTGGCGCCGCCGCCGAGCCACCACGAAGCACTTCCTGCGCCGCTCCCGCCTCTGCGTACGGGTCCTCCCGCTCATCAGGAGCTGCGTGGCGTGCCGCGGGTGTAAACGGGAGATTGGCGTGGCGCCGGGTGGCAGAGCGGGCCGCTGCGTCATTAACGGGCCCGACGCTGTTATCAGACGCCTAATGACATCGCTCTCAGACGGCATGCTGGGAGCCCGGCCGCGGGGGGGCTCGGCTCAAACGTCTGCAGGCGCCGACTCGCCGTACCGCCATCAATCCTACATGTCTCTACGCCCCCCGAAAGAAACAAGAAAAAAACCCGGAGACCTCCGATAATGTCTTTCACGGCTGGGCACACTCCCCCCCCCCCCCCCCCCCCCCCCACACCCCTGAAATGGGTAAATGAAAAGTTCCTTTGGAAACTCGTTGAGAATCACACCCCTCGACGCCTTAATGTCAGACGCCAGAGCGTTGACTGCTGGAAGATGCAACGGTGTGAGGTATGCAGGACCCACCCCCCCCCCCCCACACACACACACACACACACACACACACAGGTCCTGCTCAGCGTGGACCTTCAGGCCGTGTGATAAGTGTGAGTGGAGCGGTTCATCCTGGGCATCGGGGGGGGGGGGGGACCCTTCACTGAGACTCCCCAACGCCACAAGACCATAGCTGTCTATACAACCAGAGGAGTCGCCCCCTGGTGGTCAGGAGAGAGAATGCAGCTTTCTAGCGTTTAATGTTATTCTCTAAATAAATATAAAGGTCTTTCTGCCTCTAAAGTGTTTTTAACCATGATGTCGTGTCGTGGAGCCACAGTGATCACAGATGTAAAACGTGTTTGAGGAGCAAAACACTCAGTTCAAATGTTTTGGGACTTTAAGGGTTAATTCCAGATTGACAGTCGTCTCTGGTCAGATATAATGAGCGGTCAGCTGAACGTGATCATCACTTTACTCCTCATGGGGGTTTAAATCGGACACATTTAGTACCAGATAACACGTGATGTTCAGACGTCTTCAAAGATAAAGGCAACCAACAATCAAACATGGCCGACTTTATTACAAACCCAATGACAAAATAGATCAGGATGTAGCACGTAAAGATCCGGTAAACCAAAGATTAAAAAAACAGACTCCATACATGTTTTAAATGGGGGGAGGGGGGGATATGCGTGAAATATAAAAATAAAACCCTCCAGTCAGATGTCGATTGAGATGCGTGTCGGAGACGGCGCTCGGTCTCGTAGACGCTGAAACTCTGACGTCGGATCAGCGTACGAAAATAGATCGCGTGGACGGGGTCACGCACACACCTGCTGTGGAAGAAGCCTAGTGGTGCGTGTGTGTGTGTGTGTGTGTGTGATGCGTTCATGGTCTGTCCGTCTGTCCGTCCTTGTTCATTAAAAAGTACAAACTCTTCCCTTAAATCTAAAGATATCACAATCTTAAATAGTGTTTTTTTCTTCTTCTAAAATACTCCTCTGCTTTGCTAAACTATGTGGGGGGGGGGGGAGGGGCTACACACTTTGGGGGGCAGTAGAAAGTTCCGTGTGCTCTATAGTCTGAAATGCTAAGACTGGAGGTGAAGCCACAGAGCGGTGGTGTGTTCAGGTTCAGTTTGGAATTTCCTGCTCCGCCGTTTCCTCTTTAACAGCGGCATCTTCCTCCGGCTGCTCCTGCTCCTCGTCCTTGTCCTCCTCCTCGTCCTCCTCCTCGTCTTCCTCCTCCTGGAAACACAGGACGCAACACACCGTCAAGACAAAAGATTCAACCTTCTGACCTCGCATCGCGCCCCAATGGAGACCTTCAGGAACGAGTCCTCAAACCCAGAGACCGGCAGCGTGGACCGGCTCCTCGTCTCTAAGCCAGAGGAGACAAGGCCACATCTATTGTTCATCTGCAGGAAGTGAAAAGAGCAGAGCGGGAAGTGGCACGAGCAGAGCAGGAAAAATGCAAGAGGAGAGCGGGAAGTGACACAAGTAGAGCAGGAAGTGACAAGAGCAGAGCAGGAAGTGACACAAGCAGAGCAGGAAGTGACAAGAGCAGAGCAGGAAGTGACACAAGCAGAGCAGGAAGTGACAAGAGCAGAGCAGGAAGTGGCACGAGCAGCGCATGAAGTGACACAGGTAGAACAGGAAGTGGCACTAGTAGAGCAGGAAGTGGCCGTGGGCCGGGCGAGGAGCTGATTTAGTGAAGCAGACAGAGTGAAAGTGACAGTGGGGAGCGCTGCAGCGGTGATTAAACGACTGACAGATACAATTATCCCCCTCCAGAGGTTAATAAACACATCTCCGTCGCCAGGTGAGGACCCGCCGTCCGCGGCGCCTCGTGAATCCACGAGCGGCGAGGTTTTAATTCTCTGTCACTCTCAGGTTGCTTTTCACTGCCTCATGAATTCTTTGCACTCACACTTCTTTAATATTGTAAACTCTCCCAGACCCACTCATCCTGATACAATCTGGTGCCGGCCGACAGGAAATGTGAGCACTTGAAAAGTACTTTGTAAAACCTTAACCGAGCCCCTCACGGCCCATCAGCAGGTGATTCAGTCACAGTGCGCTCGCTAATTAAAAAAAGCAGAATTCATCGTTTCACAAAAGGTTGTGGGAGGAAGTTCCCTGGCGGAGTCGTTTCACAGCATTAGACTCTTGGGCAAAGAGCAGCTCCACATTCGGTCTGAAGGTTCTTTGGGTCGTAATTAAATCTGTAAAATTATCTTTGCAACTTGATAACAAAAGAGCCCGAGCTCCGCCAAGCTTTGAGATGAATGCTAACGTCAGCGCGCTAAAGCAAGCGCGCTAACATCAGCATGCTAACATCAATCAGCATGTTTACATCGGCATGCTGACGTCAGCACGCTAACATCTGCATGCTAACATCATAATGCTAAAGTCAGCATGCCAACATCATTTTGCTAACATTAGTATGCTAGCATCAGCATGCTAACATCTGCATGCTAACATCCTAATGCTAAAGTCAGCATGCTAACGTCAGCATGCTAACACGCCAAAATGATGAAGCTACTGTGATGTTTTGCAGGCTTATCACTGTTCACCATCTTCGTTGTAGAATAACCTTTGACCTTTGACCTCATGATGTCACGGGATGCAAAGTCATCACCTGAGAACAGGTGTCACATCCCAACAGGAACATAAGTGTCTGCATGAAGACACCTGAAGGTGGCGCTAGAGGACATGTGTTCATTCCTCTCCTTTAAGGAGACGGATACATAACGCTGTTCACGGCCTGCTCCATCCCATAATATGAACTCTTTGATCTCTCGGTTAGGACACAGGGCATCACAGCTCCCTCACGTTCATGATGACTGTTCAGATTTATATTCTAAGGGTTCAAAGTTCACAATTCAATTCAATTCAATTACATATTTACTGGTATTTCGATGTTTGTTCGAGTTCTTTGGCGAAAACTTTTCACATCGCCTTTGATGTCAACGTGGAAGTTTGACTGAAGTTAAAGCTCTTCCTTTAAAGAACATCGGCAGAAACACGTCGTCAAACGCCGTCTGTCGGTCCGACGTCACACATTGCCAAACGCCCACGAGGTCCTGATCCTACACTGTTAAAAAACAACGGCAAAACAACGTTCCACAGTGGCTGACGTGACTCAGTCCTGACCCGCCGTGGTTCTGTGACCCGTGGCGACGCGGACGAGACCAACCGGCGCTCCGTGGTCGCGTCGGCTCGTATTTATCCTCCTCGCCAACAGGAACCTCGTCCGAGGCTCCGGAGAAAGATGCTCTCCTTCCTCCTGGACCGGCCCCTCTCCCGGTGCCGGTCCACCGGGCCACTGCATAAATCTGGCTGTGGGGGGGGGCGACGCCTCGTGAACCCGGCGGTTGTAGATACGGCCCGGCGCCGTCCACCAGGTCTCTCTGACAAGCCTGCCAATTTTCCAATTACCTGTGGCGCCATCCGTTATCGTGAGGGGGGGGGGGAACAAGAGAGGGAGGAGGGGCCGGCAGGCTAACTATCTCACAAAGTCAGAGAGGTGCCTCCTGCTCTGATACAGTGCCCCCCCCCCCCCCCCCCCCTCCATCACACCTGTGTCTGCCTGACTTCCTGGCGGCCACTTCAGGGCATCGGAGAACGCAGTAAAACACAGCGCTTTGTGACACGGCGCCCGATGAATGTGGGAAATTACGTCGGCAAACAAATCCCCGTTTGCACATCGGCGGACGCGCCGCAGCATTCGGTTCATCCGGAGTCCTGCTGGGGTTCATTAACACAGGAACAGGCGGTTTGTGTCTTCAACATCAAAGACACTTTATTTACTCAAAGCCGTTTGTTGACGTTGTTCTCCTCCTGTTGTTGTTGTTGATACTGTACAACTTTAGGCTTTGGACCATGACTAATTACATCACACTTCTGATTATGCTACTATTAGCATAGCACTATACACCACTATTAGCATAGCAATATACAGCATACCTCTGACTATGCTACTATTAGCATAGCACTATACAGCACACCTCTGACTATGCTACTATTAGCATAGCACTATACAGCACACCTCTGACTATGCTACTATTAGCATAGCACTATACAGCACACCTCTGACTATGCTACTATTAGCATAGCACTATACAGCACACCTCTGACTATGCTACTATTAGCATAGCACTATGCAGCACACCTCTGACTATGCTACTATTAGCATAGCACTATGCAGCACACTTCCTACCCACCATGAGATGTTCTGGTATTTTATCGTGGCTGTGTGACTTTAAGACGGACCGCTCTCCGTCTCCATGAGGCTGAGCGTAACTCCGGTGCGTGGAGGTCCGTCGTGTCGGCCCTCAGCCGCCTGTCACCTGACTCACTACAACTTTATCTCTATTTTATTCCTGTTGTGACCATTTGAACATATTGTCAAAGCCTAATCCACATAACATGTTACAATTCAGGTAGAGCATACCAACACACGCCTACAGCCTTTACACCTTTGCATCTTCTCCTTCCTAAACGTGGAGGAAATTCCGGAGACATTTTTGACAGGCATGTCCGGGACAGCCGTGACATATCACATATCCACAGCCGAGCTACCGCCTATAATCATGGTGGCAAACCTAATATTATCTGCTGTCTGAAGATTACTCCTCCACTGATCCAGAGAGAGGGGGACACAGCGGGCAGAGGTCCAGCCCCCCCCCCCCTTCATCTCGAGACGTTTGCTTTGTGTCAGGCAGATGCCCCCCCCCCCCCCCCCCCCCCCCCACACACACACACACACACACACACACACACACACACACACACACACACCACTGACAGAACTGCAAGAGCTGATGGGCTCTGGCATTGTGGGATATATCCATCCATTCCCTCTGGGGAAACGAGGGATCCGAGAAGAGGAGGAGGAGGAGGAGGAGGAGGAGGGGGGGAGGGGGGGGGGATTGTTTCCCCCGTCTGCTCTCCATAGGCTGGCGGCCCCCCTGGCACCAGCATATACATATATGATAATGAAATGCCACATTTTTCATTTGAGTCGGGGGTGGCATTTTTTTAAAGGGCAGGAGCTGAGAAGAGCCTCCGTCATGTGACGCTGGGGAGAGCAGGAGGAGGAGGAGGAGGGGGAGGAGGAGGAGGAGGAGGAGGAGGAGGAGGAGGTGGAGGTGGAGGAGGAGGAAAAAGGGAGTTGGAGGAAGAGGAGGAGAAAGAGGAGGAAGAGGAGCTGGAGGAGGAGGAGGAAAGGGAGTTGGAGGAAGAGGAGGAGGAGGAGGAGAAGAAGGGGGGGGCTCAGCCGTAGGGGCTACGAAGAGCAGTCCGGCGTTCACACAGCTCAGCCTCACATCCCCCGCTCGCACCATCAACAATAAAACACACACACACACTAGACATGCACGCACACACACACACAACACGCCACACACACACACACGCACACACACACACACACA
>CM070106.1:20880880-20923380 GCA_036178185.1 Liparis tanakae
AGGCCTGAGTGCTCGGCCCTGTGGGATAAGTGCTGCTGCGTCTCGGCGCGAGGAACAATACGTCTCATTAAATGAACTTCGTGAGTTCTACACCCGATATACAGGAACACGCGTAGGAATCAGCTACAGGCCAGCTCACAGCTCATAAACATCCTGCCACGCCAACCCCCTTCTGATAGAAGACCCAGCATAGGCTGAGCGCCGACACATCTCGGACCAGTAGTCCCTCCTGATACTCTATTGGAAACAAAAGAGCTAATTTTATTTTGTAATTTTATTTCATAATTTAATTTTGTAATTTTATTTTGTAATTAATACAATTACATTTTTATTTTGTAATTAATACAATTTATTATTTTTTTAAATTTTATTTTGTAATTTTATTTTGTAATTTTATTTTGTAATTTAGTTTTTTTTAATTATTTTTTATTAACAAACAATTGTTTACAGGATATTTAATGAACAAAAGAGCTAATTACAACGTGCACCACACTTTTTGATGGTTAATGTGATAAATATGTAAGTATGGCCGACGTCCGGTCCGACCGGCTGCAGGGCGCCGAGCTCTCGCCCGGTCGACGCGCCCCGGCCCGACCTCGGTCTCGTCGCGATGAACGCGCGTTGACGTACGGCGCCATCTTTCCAGCCTCGCCTCCGTCAGAGCCCTCGGCTCGCCGCTTTGTTCAGAAAGATGTGAAAGTAAAGTTTATCCTGATTATGTATCGGAGCGTCGTGCCCACGCAGCAGGAGCCCGTCGGACCGCCGTCCTAACGAAGGGCCGTAAAGAACAAACCGCCACGCTGTTTACCGTGAAATACTGAGGGGGGTCCGGAGAGCGTCCCGGCGTCCGCTCGGCGCTAAGCGGGTTGTTAGGGCCGGAGGAACGGACGCCCGGGGGCCGCTGGGGACCCCCGGCTGCAATCACACACTCCTGTTTACCCCGCAAATTGGCCCCTGAGAGGGCGGCGGCGGGCGGCGGCGGCGCCTCGTTAAAGTGATTGAGGTGACTCGCCGCCATTGATTTTCTCTTCGTCTTCGACGTCCCCGCCCGGCCACCCTTGACCGCGCCCCGCGCTCCCCGCGGGCTCGTTTAGCCGCCCCCGGCTCGCCTTTAAATCACATTAAACTGTGGTTAAACTCTGGCCGCGGCTAAAAGACAAGCGTCATTGATGAGGTCCTCGGGCGCTAAGCACTCGGGACGCCTGAGCGAGAGCCGCCGGCCGCCGGCCGCCGCCGCATCGATCGCGCGGTCCTCTGCGGCGTCGCGGTTCAGCTGGAATACAGATAAGAGGACGCGGAGCGCGCCGCGCATTCAGATCGCTCTCCGTGATTCGCCTCCGTTCCTCAAAAGGCGGCGGCGATACGGAGCGAACCGATCGGGTCGCTAATGACGACGGCCTGGCGGAGGGAATAAAAGCAGCGGAACGCGAGATAAGACCCCCGCTGGCTAACAGAACGCATTATCTCCGCCTCCCGCTAAATACCAGCAGGTCCGATGAGCGATGACGCCGATTCCTCTTTCAATTTGCTCGATACAGTAAAGGCGGCCGAGGGCGCCGCTTCATTAAGTTAATTAGGCTAACTTAATTACAGTCGTTGGCGGGTCAAGCGACGCGGCTCCTGATTGATGGCGCGGCGCGTGAAGGTAATCTCCCTCGGAATCGAGAACGCCGTGGAAAACGTTCATCAGAAAGGACGTAAAAAAACAGAGAAACACCGGCGGGAAATGGGGAAACGGGCTTTCCGTAAACACACAAGTGCCACGCGGACATCAAAGGCGCGGCGTACCTCGAGGTCGTGAGAGAACTTCTCCGGCGGAGCGCGGCGGCGTGGGAGTGGGCCCGTGGCCGCGGAGGGAGGCAGGGAGATTAAACTTTTACGGACAGTAATTCCAACGGTTGCAATCCTTTTGATGACAACAAGTCTGAGTGCAGCTAAAGTAGTGCATCCCACACACAAGTTCACAGTTGAGTACTTTAAACACTGCCTGGGCAACTTTAAGAGCTCCTGGCATTTCAAACCTTTTATCCACATCCTCTGGTCTGATTCACAGTGGAGCGGCGCCGCCAGGGTGTAAATAAAGGCCTTAAACAAGCGCCCCTTTGGCACTGTAACAGGCTTAAATTAAAGTCCATCCGTATATTAAGGCGACACTGTCACTTTACTACTGAAATCAATTCGCCGAAGGGCCCGCGGCGACAGCAGGAGCGATGTGGCCTTGGCCAGAGCGGGTTTATCTCCGCCGCGCAGGCCCGGAGAAACACGGCGTCCGTAATGAACTCCAGCCCGTCTATAAACTACTGCCACGGCAACGCGCCGGCTCCTCTGTAACGACTCACGCCGCACTAACATCTCAACAACACGGCACACGGAAAGGGACAAATCACCAGCAAGGAGACATTTAGTCATTATGTGTGGATTATATTAATGCTAACGAAGATCAAGCTAACGCATAGTTATCGCTTCGTGCCTTTGTACACAGCGCTTACGTTGGTTTGGGGAATTATTAACCCTCCTGTTACCTTCAAATTTACTAACATCTTTTACCCTTGGGGTCAATTTGACCCCAGCGATTTAAAAACTACAGAAAATGATTAGGATTAATATTGTTTCTGAAGTGTCAGGTACTTTAAGTTTGTTTGTTGACTACCTAAATAGCCCTTTAAATAAATAAAAAAGTTGATATTTCTTATATGTTTTATATGTGAAAAACAGCCTGCGGTCAAATTGACCCCAAAGAACACCGATGTGTACAAGTTGTGTTCAGGACATTGAAAACACATTATCATGTGAATTTAATATTTCCCAGTTGTCCCCAATAAATGAGGAAAAGTCATGAAATATGAAGCAAAACAAATTATGTCAATAATTTATTTAGAGATGTTAAACATTGAATGGGGTCAAATTGACCCCAAAGGTAACAGGAGGGTTAATAAAAAACTCTAATCACCAGTCAAGGCGATCTGTCGGAGGGGTATGCTATAATTTGTGTGGCATGCGCGGTACTCAGAGGGTGAACCCCGAAGACTTTGGTTCTCCTTTATTTCATAGCGCTAACCGCAGATTGAGTGAAATATCTCCGCAGCTGGAGGAACACGGTTATTTCAGTTGTAATGAATGTAATAACTGTGTGTGTTTTAAGGATAACTGTTGGATTTATGTGTGTATTATACGAATGCTAACGAAGAACAAGCTAACGCATAATTATCGTTTTGTGCCTTTGTACACAGCTCTTACGTTGGTTTTGGGAATTATCCTCCATCTAGAGGAATATAAAAGGTATGTCGACGCAGGAATTAAAGGAGAGAATTTAATGTACGGGGAAACAACTAGCTGAGCTTCAACTGGAAATGGATGACGCTGACGGGTTAACGCGACCATCGATCAGACAAAAAAAGACTAAAACTAGAACGGGCACTCGGTAGAGCGCATACCTTCGCATCTCACAAGATTGGGCATTGAATTACTGGATACTGTATGTTTTACTATACTAAACACTACAGTACAAACCAGACATGTAACTCAGGGGTCAAAAAGTATTGAGGTTTGATATGCCAATGTAAAAAAACTGAAACGGTCCATAAACTTTAAACAAAAGTTAGGTGGTGATAATGTAATACGTCAGTCAAACGGCTCCTCGTTATCCCGCCTCGACACGTCTGGTAAGACTGTGTGGAAGAAACATATTTTTTTTAAATCTGAGTTGTTTAGCAGCTTTCATGCTAATCTGGTTATCATACAGAAGATGAGAAGGAGGCCCATTGTTACTCCTCTGGCTTTAGTAATGTACTGTGACAATAGTGTCCGGATAAAGCATTACGTTGGTACATTTTCACTCAATTAGGCGGCTGGCTAGTTAGCTAACTAGCTCTCTAATTCCACGGTGCGTTCAGGCGACGCGGTTACAGAGCGTGTAGCCGGCGGCTGAGCTGCCTCTAAACGGTTCGTCCGTCCCTCTTCCTGCTGCTAGGAGACGACGGAGTGTCGGCTGCTCTCGTACCGCTAAATTGGTCTGGAGGTGGAGGAGCCGCATGGTGCACTGGCTAGCTAATTACTGTCTCTTTTCCTCTAATAAACAGTTAGTCCAGATGCAAATAAGCTGCTAGTTCACCAACACAGGGCGAGCAGTCGTTATGAAGCGATGAAACGGCCCCGGTGGATTCAACCGGCCTGAACGTGGCTGCTGTGAACTTCGTCTTGTTGTACGATCTGTGCGTGTGAGGTGGTACTTTGACTTGACGGATATTAGATGTGCATATCCCCAGCGAGCTCTTATGTCCTTTGCTCGAATCGCTGCGTCTCGCCTCTTTTTACGGCTACAATCTCACCGTCGTACGTTAGAGTCGGCCGCTTGGAACCGGTTTTAATTTGGGTTGATTATGTGGATGGATGACTCTTAATATGACTGAGACTGTAATGTTTGAAGAAGTATGCTGTCAATGTTTATATATATATATATATATATATATATATATATATATATATATATATATATATATATATATATATATATATATATATATATCTTATATATTTATTATATACATACATACACTACTCTACACACACACACATATATATATATAGAATATTTATAATATATATATATATATATATATACACATCTACACACACATCTATATATCTTATATATAAATATATCTTATATATACATAAATATACAGACAAATACATATACAAGTGTAGATTTATATATACAAATGTTTATATATATGCGCGTATATATACATATATGTATATATAAATATACATGTAGATATATATATATATATATATATATATATACATACACGTACATATATGTATATATATGTATATATATATAAATATATATATAGATATACACGTATATTTGCTTGGCATCACATACTGTCAGACATTTCGTCCCTCTCCCTTCATCCCTCTCTCCCCTCATCCCCCTCTCTCTCCCTTCAGACGTCCTCTCAGATAAGAGCGTGTCCGCGGGGAGCTCCAATCACTTCCTGTATAATTCTTTGTAACAGACTTCCAGGCCGAGGGGTTGACCGTCCACTATCTCTGCCAGCAGCTATATCTCAGTCGCAATGATCAGGTACCACTGTGCACTTAAGGCTGGCATTAAAAAAAACATCCCCCCCCCCCCCCCCCAACGGGCAGAAAAAACAGTGCACGACTTGGCATTTAAAAAGCAGATAATAAAACGCTCCTTAAATACAGCTCTCATCTCAGAGTGCTTTTTAGATGCCCTTAGTGGAGTCAATTATCTCCCTACACTCGCTATTACCGAGCCACTCGGAGCACCTCGCGCCTTAAACAGGTCCGTACGCCACGGCGCTCAAAATGTCACATTCCTCACCGCCTCTCAGGATGTGGACCCTGCGGCACGAGGCCCGGCTGCTCTCACCCACTTGGTGCTTAAATGTGCCTCTTCAATGTGCCGGAAGAACTCAGAGCGAACATTTAAGATCCTTCGCCATCGCAAAAAAAAAAGCATCGACTCTTTGAAGGAACTCCGGAGTCGAGCGTGAACAGATGGGCCGAGCGGAGCGGTCTGAAGTTCGTCAAGACGTCCGCACTAATTTATCACGTCAACACAGCAAACATCGTTCTCCCCGGAGAGAGGGAGCTGGAGGCGAGAGCCTCTCCCGCGTGGGAGGGCGGGGGAGGGGGACGGGCGCCACTTCACAGGGGCCAGGGACCGCGGAGGGAAGTCCAAGAGGTGGCGGAACGGGGGAGATGACACGGAGAGAGAGAGAGAGAGAGAGAGAGAGAGAGAGGGCGCCGCCGGCTCCACGCTCAATGCTGGTCTTCACTGATGTACGTCTGAGGCGTAAAAGGGGCAAAAAACGTCCGGAACGAGTTTGATCTGACTCCCACGATGGCGGCTCAGGGTCCTGATGGACGCCGTCGGACACAATCAGAAAGCGTGGGCATCGTTCTGGAAGGCGATGGCGTCGTGTGTTTAAGCCTGGAGTTTAGGGACGTTACGGTCCTACCTCAGAGGAGGAATCATGGAGTTTATTCCCCAGAACAAACAACACTATTTCACTGTGGAGCTTCAACACTGCAGCCTCGAGGACTTCAAAGCAAGCAGGTCGTTTTATGTATAACTATAATGAAATATAATTTACCGACTGAACGAAATGGAACCCGCGTTGTGACGAAGATCAAACAGAAACCCGGAGAGGATGTGAACACCAGAGGAACCGAGCTGAGGTTCTAGGAGTTACAGAGAGAACGATCCAGAACCCTGTGTGGGTTATCAGAGGACAGATGTTCACATGTTCTTTATTCACGACTCACACATCAGACCATGAGGCGTGTCTGCTTTATGTGTACATACAACACAGGTGTTATATTAGACTTCTATACAACCAGAGGAGTCGCCCTCTGGTGGCCAGGAGAGAGAATGCAGCTTTAACACACAACGCATGGACTTCTATACAACCAGGAGTCACCCCCTGGTGGTCATGAGAGAGAATGCAGCTTTAACGCATGAAGCATAGACTTCTATACAACCAGAGGAGTCACCCCCTGGTGGTCATGAGAGAGAATGCAGCTTTAACGCATGAAGCATAGACTTCTATACAACCAGAGGAGTCACCCCCTGGTGGTCAGTAGAGAGAATGCAGCTTTAACGCATGAAGCATAGACTTCTATACAACCAGAGGAGTCACCCCCTGGTGGTCAGTAGAGAGAATGCAGCTTTAACGCATGAAGCATAGACTTCTATACAACCAGAGGAGCCCCCTGGTGGTCATGAGAGAGAATGCAGCTTTAACGCATGAAGCATAGACTTCTATACAACCAGAGGAGTCAGTCACCCCCTGGTGGTCATGGGAGAGAATGCAGCTTTAACGCATGAAGCATAGACTTCTATACAACCAGAGGAGCCCCCTGGTGGTCATGGGAGAGAATGCAGCTTTAACGCATGAAGCATAGACTTCTATACAACCAGAGGAGCCCCCTGGTGGTCATGAGAGAGAATGCAGCTTTAACGCATGAAGCATAGACTTCTATACAACCAGAGGAGTCACCCCCTGGTGGTCAGGAGAGAGGATGCAGCTTTAACGCATGAAGCATAGACTTCTATACAACCAGAGGAGCCCCCTGGTGGTCATGGGAGAGAATGCAGCTTTAACGCATGAAGCATAGACTTCTATACAACCAGAGGAGTTGCAAGAGAGAATGCATATTTTAACACACTATCCAGAGACATATAAATCAGTCCACAAGCTGTTATCCACAACCGAGAAAGTGGGGGAGGTCCTCTCGTTACGGTTTGGTACGGTCCAATGTTTCACCAAACAAACCCATTAACACATTGCTTCACATAACGAGCGCTGCACTGTGAAACTATATCTATTCAACACGGTTTTCTCCTCTGTTAATGAACACATTCTGACCTCACACGGTGGTTTGGTTGAACCGAGCCTCTTTAACTGGTCTGACCCACTCTGTTGGGTTTTAGTGACCATTAGAGCCCATTGTGCCGATCGCCTGTCTTCCTCTAGTCAGCCTCACATTATCACAGAGTCCCCCCGGCGTTGCTTTATGTTGATGCTGTTCAACACCTGCTGAGCGGCTCGCATGACGAAAAGGAAAGTGTGACGGCTCCCGGGCCGTCACCCGTGGGTTTCCCCCAAAGCGCCATGGAGTCGCCAACAACGAGGTATTAGGAAACATGCTTCATTCAATTCACGCTTCACTCAGCGGACCGCACAACGGTGCCTCTGCTCACCCCTCCCACTCCTCTCAACTGCTCCTTTTAAGAGAGCAGCGTCGGCTGCTGGACGGTTGGGAATCAGCCAGAGCAGCTGGCTGATTGCCAATCGGCCAGCAGCCAAGGCTAAATTGGAGACTCCACCCCCAAAGCTGCCACAGAAAGACTAACCAGCATTAGCCTAGTCCAGTTTCATTATAGGGAAGAAGAAAAAAATAGGCATGACGTAAGCACTTAGTAGCCAGAAGAAGAAAAAAAAACCTTATCAGGATTCGTAGGGTCATGGAAAAACTGGAAAAGTCATCGAATTTAAAAAGTTATTTTCCGGGCCTGGAAAAGTCCTTGAAAAAAATGTAATCCCAAATTGTTTGGGAAAAGTCATGGAAATGATGTTATATTCATATGTTAATTTACACAGTTTGATTAAAAGAATAAACATTAATCTAAATATGAGTTATATTAATCAAACTATTGTCTCATTTAAGGTCTATACTCATGTATACACAGAGATTTCACAAAAGGTTAGGTCATGGAAATTTGGTTTAAATACATGGAAAAGTCCTGGAGATCCATTGGTCATGTGGATGAACCTGTTCATTGGTCATGTGGATGAACCTGCTCATTGGTCATGAGGATGAACCTATTCATTGGTCATGAGGATGAACCTGTTCATTGGTCATGTGGATGAACCTGTTCATTGGTCATGTGGATGAACCTGTTCATTGGTCATGTAGATGAACCTGTTCATTGGTCATGTTGATGAACCTGTTCATTGGTCATGTAGATGAACCCTGTTCATTGGTCATGTGGATGAACCTGTTCATTGGTCATGAGGATGAACCTGTTTGTGTCAGTTTGGCGGTTGTAATTCAGAGTTAATTTAGATATTGTCAATCTGTGACAGACGATACCTTTGGGGAGGAGAACCACAGACACAGCAACCGAGTGGATGAACCTGTTGATTGGTCATGTGGATGAACCTGTTCATTGGTCATGAGGATGAACCTGTTCATTGGTCGTGTGGATGAACCTGTTGATTTGTCACCATGAGGATGAACCTGTTCATTGGTCATGAGGATGAAACTGTTCATTGGTCATGTGGATGAACCTGTTCATTGGTCATGTGGATGAACCTGTTCATTGGTCATGAGGATGAACCTGTTCATTGGTCATGAGGATGAACCTGTTCATTGGTCATGAGGATGAACCTGTTCATTGGTCACCATGTGGATGAACCTGTTGATTGGTCATGTAGATGAACCTGTTCATTGGTCATGTGGATGAACCTGTTCATTGATCATGAGGATGAACCTGTTGATTGGTCATGTGGATGAACCTGTTCATTGGTCGTGTGGATGAACCTGTTCATTGGTCACCATGTGGATGAACCTGTTGATTGGTCATGTGGATGAACCTGTTGATTGGTCGTGTGGATGAACCTGTTCATTGGTCGTGTGGATGAACCTGTTCATTGGTCACCATGTGGATGAACCTGTTCATTGGTCATGTGGATGAACCTGTTGATTGGTCATGAGGATTAACCTGTTCATTGGTCATGAGGATGAACCTGTTCATTGGTCATGTGGATGAACCTGTTGATTGGTCATGTGGATGAACCTGTTCATTGGTCATGAGGATGAACCTGTTCATTGGTCATGTGGATGAACCTGTTCATTGGTCATGTGGATGAACCTGTTCATTGGTCATGTGGATGAACCTGTTCATTGGTCGTGTGGATGAACCTGTTCATTGGTCATGTGGATGAACCTGTTCATTGGTCATGAGGACTAACCTGTTAATTGGTCATGTGGATGAACCTGTCATGTTGATGAACCTGTTCATTGGTCATGTAGATGAACCCTGTTTATTGGTCACCATGTGGATGAACCTGTTCATTGGTCATGTAGATGAACCCTGTTCATTGGTCACCATGTGGATGAACCTGTTCATTGGTCATGTAGATGAACCTGTTCATTGGTCATGTGGATGAACCTGTTCATTGATCATGAGGATGAACCTGTTCATTGATCATGAGGATGAACCTGTTGATTGGTCATGTGGATGAACCTGTTCATTGGTCATGTGGATGAACCTGTTCATTGTTCATGAGGATGAACCTGTTGATTGGTCACCATGAGGATGAACCTGTTGATTGGTTATGAGGATGAAACTGTTCATTGGTTGTGTGGATGAACCTGTTCATTGGTCACCATGTGGATGAACCTGTTGATTGGTCATGAGGATTAACCTGTTCATTGGTCGTGTGGATGAACCTGTTGATTGGTCATGTGGATGAACCTGTTCATTGGTCATGAGGATGAACCTGTTCATTGGTCATGTGGATGAACCTGTTCATTGGTCATGTGGATGAACCTGTTCATTGGTCATGTGGATGAACCTGTTCATTGGTCGTGTGGATGAACCTGTTCATTGGTCATGTGGATGAACCTGTTCATTGGTCATGAGGATTAACCTGTTCATTGGTCATGTGGATGAACCTGTCATGTTGATGAACCTGTTCATTGGTCATGTAGATGAACCCTGTTTATTGGTTACCATGTGGATGAACCTGTTCATTGGTCATGTAGATGAACCCTGTTCATTGGTCACCATGTGGATGAACCTGTTCATTGGTCATGTGGATGAACCTGTTCATTGGTCATGTGGATGAACCTGTTGATTGGTCATGAGGATGAACCTGTTCATTGGTCATGTGGATGAACCTGTTCATGTCAGTCTGGCGGTTGTAATTCAGAGTTAATTTAGATATTGCCAATCTGTGACAGACGATACCTTCGGGGAGGAGAACCACAGACACAGCAACCGAACAGGAAGCCACCACAGGCTCATTGGAATGAAATCCAATATCTATTGTAATTCAGTTAGTTCAGATTAGGAGAGGGGAGGCTACACGCGCTTTGCAGCTATAGTTCAGGAGCTAATTCAGGCAATTTATTTAGTTCCAACCCCCCCCCCCCCCCCCCCCCCTGCTTCCACTCACCTTGGAGGAGGAGGTGTCACACTCCTGGCAGATCCAGCCGTACCCCGTCTGCTTGGGGGATTTCTTCAGCGGGGGGTCCAGACAGCCGAAGTGATAGCAGAGCCGGCACTCGTCACACCTGGACAGGGAGGGCACGTGTTACACGCCTGGCACGCAGAACCCCCCCCCACACCCCCCCGGCCTCTCACAACGTCGAGGCCGGCTCGCGGAGCAGTGATGGATGAGGACAAGGCGGCTCGTTGTCAGTCATGAGACTCGTTGTTAATGGAGTGCAACGTCCCTCTTATCACTCCCGACCCCGTGACCTTACACAGACATTGACGGCCCGGCGGTTCCTATGAGCGGCCAGATGAATGGAGGCCTTGTTAGTGTCAGATATATGACGCGAGGTCCCGCAACAACGGCCTAGAGAGATAATGCCCTGAGAAGATGACTGAAGGCTTGAATTATCAAAGCCCCGACAGACGAGTCCAGAGCGATGCTCCTGGTCGGTTTAAAGGGTGAGACTACTTGATACGAGTGGAACTGTTTAACCAATCACACGCTGGAGAACGCCACCAAGCAGCCAATCGTACAAGTCGATCGGCAAAATGGAGTACAATCATTTATGTCAAGATTTATATTGTCTTAACAGGATATTGAAGGATTAGTTTCACATTTTCGAATACATGCTCGTATGTGGCTAACGTAGCTTAGCTTAAAGACAGGAAGTAGACCTCCCTAAATCTCTCATGCTCTGGGGCATAAAAAGTAATCAACGTATCCTCATCATGAAATCTTACGAACAACAACTTTGTTTTGGCACAATATCTAATATTTATATATATATTTTTTTTTTTTATATATATATAAAATAAAAAATAAAACAATACAATTATATATATAAATATATATTGTCTATAAAAAAGAATATATAAATAAATATATAAATAAATATATATATATATATATATATATATATATATATATACGGCCACTATTCACTTCCCAAAAGGGGCTTTGCTGATTCCTCAGGTGACACATCGACCTGAAGCTCTGGAGGCAACGCGGGGCTTGAACAGTCTCTCTGAAAGCTGCAGAAAGCCGTTCCTCCGCCGGTCTTTGAAGGCCTCACGCTGTAATGGAGACGAATGGAGAGGGTGGGGCCGACCTCCCTCTGGCTGTTAGGCTGTTATCAGATTCTCATTGGAGAGCGGGAATGTCCTTCATTGATTCGGACATAATTGGCTCTAATTGTGCGGTGTGATTGTGTGTGTGTGTGTGTTTGAAGGGCAGTCAGCCTCATCATGATTAAAGGACAAGTCACAGGTCAGTCTGCATGCTATTAACCCTCTGGCGTCCTCGGGCCGTCCGGCTCGCTAGTGTATTAATATCTCTGCGGTAAAAAGATTGCCGTAATCTGTAGACGGTCGACTTCCTTCTCCGTCTTCTCACGAGATCGTACGTGTGGCGTTTGTGTCGAATCGTGCGTCAATATTGTATGTGAAACTAACCAATGAACACTTAGTAAGTCACTAAGGACCTCCCATTTTACGGTTTGGAAAAACACCGCCTTTTCCGGTTTTCAGTTGGTAAATAGTTTGTTTTTATTTAGATATATAAATATATATATATATATAGGACATATTCTGTTCTTGTTTGGAAAATTGAATAAAATATATATCGTAAATATTTTGTTTGAAAACAAAAAAGGTTTGTAATGTTATTTTTTATTTGCACACATCCCATGATGCTCGATCTGAAGTATGAAGTCATCTCTCAGTCCTATTTGGTTAAAAGACTGACAGACAACACTTTTACAAAAAAATTATGATATTACTGAATTTGGTTTTAGACTATTTTATTCATTAATTTCCATCAATATTTGTGAACCTAAGGCTTTGGTAAACCAATTTCCATCACCAATCATAAATTGGACTTTTTAGCTCAGAGGCCAAATGACCTCTTACACTTTGCCTAAAGGCGATGGTGCTTCATTATACAGATAGCTGAGATTGTTCTGCATAACACTCGGGTAGGCATCACATGCAAGTGCCTTTTAAAAAGTGAATTTAAGAAATGTGAGACCTGGGATCCCAGAGGGTTAATGGAGTTTGCATCGACTTCCCTGAGGTCTTTCTTGATGTTAGCCGTTTTACTAGCTCTGCTGACCGCGCATGAGATTTGAGGGAATAGTTCTGAAAAGGAAAGATGGTAATGTTAAATGTTAAATGTTAACTTGTTAAACTGTGAATATGAAGGCGTTCTGGTGGCCGAGCAGCCTTTTCAGTCCAAACCACGCAAACCCGTCTACGGTAGACGAGCCGATCCGCTCCACGTCGGAAACGTCTGTATTTCACAGCAAAGGTTTCTTTCTCTGCAATTGCTTCAAAGGATGAAAATAAGACAGATACACGGAGTCTTGCTCAGGCTGTCATCATGTTCTCAGACGTCCATTCCATGGACTCTCATGATGTCACGTTATGGTAAAGGTTTGATAGACTTGTCCTCGCAGAACGCTTTCCTAGTCTTCCCACCACTGACGGCGCCTCCCACCCATTCACACACTGATGGGAGGAGCCACCATGCAAGGTGCCCCCTGCCCATCAGGACTATCCCTCCATTCATACACTACATGCACGGCCTGCGGGGGCAATTTAGGGTTAAGTGTCTTGCCTAAGGACGCATTGACGTGGACTAGCGGAACTGGGATTGAACCATCGATCTTATGATTGGAGGGCCCTGAGCCAAAGCCCTGAAAATCACTCCGGAATCGAGAGATCCATCTACTCCGGCTTCCAGTGTTGAGTTTGTGTCAGACCGATGAGCTTCCAGTGAGGAGCTGCTGGCGTGGTTGAGACCAATGGAAAGGCTCCCGATGGTTCAATCGAACAATGGCGGATCCGGAAGAAGTGAGCGTCGAGGCTGCTATAGCGTCGGTTACTGTACATCGGAACTGGAGGGGACTGAAAGACGAGCAGAAGATGGCACTGAAGGGATTTCACCGACTGACAAAGGTTTGATTGACAGAGGGGTCGTCCAATTGGCTGCCAAGTATTCTGTGGAAAACAGTTCCCAACGACGGCTTCCCAGATGATTCTGGGCGGCGTTATCTTCTTATACAGCGTACCCATCTTTTAAGTAACCACAATACTCTTTGTAGTAAAGATGCAAATAATATGATTTTAGGTAGGATAATGCATCCAGCAACGGTTTTCAGTTGTGAGAATGCACTGTGCATTCCTCTGGGGTTACCTGCTGGTTAAACGTTTGACAAAATGCATCCGAGATATTCCGATAGCTTATTTTAAAGGAAATCTGCCAGCCAATGAGAAACGAGTATAAACATAAACGTTCCACTGTTTTAAGGATCCACATATATTTCCTTCATCAATGTTCAAGAAGCTGCTGATCCGCTCTCCTCTCCCGAGTCAATAAAAAGAACAGGAACTATTGAATCGCTGCTCCACACCGACTCTGTTTCTTCCTGTTGGGATGTTTCTGTGGTTGCAGGATGAATATCATAAAATCACATTACACGCTCCGTCCAAGAGGCTGTCTTCTGCGTGATTTATGGCAGCCGGTGTTTGGATATCAATTTCTAGCCCTCACAATTGAAGCCAGCTTTGTGTTGGACGTGTGCGCTGAAAGGAATTAGGCAGTTTGACGCCGTCAGATCGGATGGCTCGCCAGGCCTGTTCAATATGGTGAGAGGACAGTGCCTCGGGCCTCGAGGGGGGGCCGACGGGCCACAGGAAGAGCTGAGGACACGCCCCATCATAACTTAAGGAGCTTGTAGTACCATATTACCCCACTAGAGAGCGTGCAGTACCATATTGCCCCACTAGAGAGCTTGTAGTACCACATTTCCCCACGAGAGAGTTGCCTCACTAGAGGCGGGGCTACTTGTGGTTCCCAGATTCTAAAGTAGGAGGAGCCAGGGCATTCAGGTATCAAGCTCCTCCTCTTTTATGAACCAGCTCCACCTTCAGTCCTGGAGGCTCCGCCCCCTCATGGAGACTGAAGACTTTCCTCTTGATGGTCTGATAGTTAGACCTGAACCAGGTTCACCTGGTCCAGACCTAGAGATGCTGCTAGAGGCTGAGAGGCTGCTGGGGGACGCTAGGATACACTGAGCTCCTCTCTCCTCTAGGATACACTGAGCTCCTCTCTCCTCTAGGATACACTGAGCTCCTCTCTCCTCTAGGATACACTGAGCTCCTCTCTCCTCTAGGATACACTGAGCACCTCTCTCCTCTCCTCTCTCCTTATGGATGAATGTTCATCTCTCCATCACACATTATTAACTCTGCTTTCTCCCCAGATTCTTTGTGACTTCTCGGCTCATTGGACCTGGCTGTGTCTGAAGCTGGTCCTGAGTCCTGACTCCTGGCCCCTGCTTCCTGCATTCAGCCTTTGGCCTAGACCTGGCCTCCTTCCCAATGGCCCTGCCTCCTTCTTTGTGGCTCCTGCCTCAAAGGCCGACCTCATTGGTCTGGCCTCACGATGCCTCGTCTGGATTGTGGTCCATGCCTAGTACTAATTATTCCTAATTTCTATCATATTCATTGAATGTTTATGTAACTCTGTTCATCTGGTCACATGACATCTATTCATCTTGTCACATGACATCTATTGTTCATCTGGTCACATGACATCTATTCATCTTGTCACATGACATCTATTGTTCATCTGGTCACATGACATATATTGTTCATCTGGTCACATGACATCTATTCATCTTGTCACATGACATCTATTGTTCATCTGGTCACATGACATCTATTCATCTTGTCACATGACATCTATTGTTCATCTGGTCACATGACATCTATTCATCTTGTCACATGACATCTATTGTTCATCTGGTCACATGACATCTATTGTTCATTTGGTCACATGACATCTATTGTTCACCTGGTCACATGACATCTATTGTTCATCTGGTCACATGACATCTATTGTTCATCTGGTCACATGACATCTATTGTTCATCTGGTCACATGACATCTATTGTTCATCTGGTCACATGACATCTATTGTTCTGTCCATCCTGGAGAGGGGTCCTCCTCTGTTCTATCCTGAAGGGTTCGTACCCTCGTTTGAACCGTACCATATTTTTAAGTGAGGCACCTGGTGGTTAATGCTGTAATATGAAAATATTGAACCCAACGGTAATATAGACGAAATGTTTTGATAGTGACACTGAAAGGTAGCAACATGTCTGTTTGAGGCTAACATCTTTCTCTAGAATCCATCTCTTCATCGGCCACCGTGCTCTGTGCCGTTAATTCTTTATATATCAACAGTAAACTCTATTTGCTGCATATTCCATTATTTTTCTTACCTCATTGTATTATACTTGTATGATAAAAGCAGACCAGTGTGGACCTGCTCATATTCATATGAGTTCTGATGATAGAAGTAGCAGTCTAAGCCGTCACAGGGGGAAACGTCTGCAGTTCTATGATAAACAAAACCACTATCACGCATGTTTGAGACTAACGTGACCCCTGATGTCAGCGTTTAACTGGCTCATCACTAAGGATGATGGCAAAGCCCAAGTGGTAATAATCTAGAATGATCCTTGAGGTAACCATGGTGAGGACCTCCATTATGACCGGGACAAGCCGAACTCTAATAAACATAAAGTTATGGAAGGACGCCTTCTGGCACTGGCCTCAAGAAGAAGACGCTGGGAGTATGTCTAATGATATCTACCTGTAGTGTTTACGTATTAAGTCCAGCGGATTTACAAAAATCTGAGCTGGAATTTAATTAGCGTAGATAATTGGCATCGTATGAGTTGTAGGGGCATAAGCTAACAGCTGCTGCACATTAGCACAAATGTGCAGAGGCAGGTGGATCTCTCTCTCTCACACACACACACACACACACACACACACACACACACAATAATCTTGGATGGGCTGAGCAGGCATATCTGCCTCGCAAACGATGGGAATTTTAAGTGCCCTCCGGCCACCTAGTGAATAGAAGACAGATGACCAAAGTGTGTGCGCTCCACTAATGAGCCCTCTCCCCGAGATGCACACCAACCACCCGATGGATTTCACACGATCTCTAACCAAGACACACACACAAAAGAAAGGGAAGCAGCAAACTCCTCAGTTTCGCTGCTGGAGACTCTTGAAGACCTTCCAAACTCACGGGAGGGCTCGTTTGATTTGGCGAGACTGCGGCGGCGGCACGCATGCTCCCCTAATTACTCTACCTTAATGAACCCTTGTTTAATGTGTGCTGTGGATTGTGGGGAACATCTCTGAATTAAAGCACAGCTCACTGATGCCGACGCAGGGTTTATTTTTTGTGATAATGTGGTTTTTAATCTTCATTTATCCGTGAAAGGTGGCATCGAATGAGCTACAGCGAGACATTGGGAGAGTTCAACAACCAGTACCCCGCTGAGGGTAAATGGACCCGTATGGCGTTAGCTAGTCTTACGACCACTCCGAGCTCTTTAAGACTCCATGACATCATTCACCCATTCATCGACTGGTGGGAGGAGCTACGGTTCAACCTGCCCATCAGGACTAACATTCACACACCGTAGCCACAGCCACGGGAGCCATGTTGGGGTTAAGTGGGATCGAACCGCCGATCCTCTGATCGAAGGACGACCCTGCTCACCACCGAGCCGCGGTCGTCCTGGTAACGCACGGACAGAGATACATGCTAACTCAGTCGGAAGAATCGCACAAGGTGATCTTGAGTTACGTTTTCATGTCCGTTGAGTTGTTGACCGATAGCAAAACATCTGCTGACTTGAGAGAAGGGAAAGGTACTACCCCCAAGCTGTGATAGCATTAGCTGTGTCCAGCTAGCTAGCACTACGAAAGGAACATTTTGGTGAAATTTTGTCGATCGCCATCAACCTTCGTTCTATGTCCGTCTGTATGTTTCTACAAAACAACAGACACGTGACATGTTTTGTTTAGTGTAGCTAAAAGAGCATAAGCAGGGGAACACATAGACGTCTCTAAGTCGTGGATGTAGGCATGGCGATGACACCCGTTGGACGCTATGAAGCTTCGAGTTCGACGATTCTGCGTCGCCATCTTGGACTGATGAACATTAGTTGATAGAATGAACATTGATGGCTCCATCGTCACCCTTCCTATGGTCATAAAGGGAACCTCATTTAATAAATTGACATCATGCTGTATTGTAGAAGACTTCAAAATAGAGATTGAGATGTTTATCATGTTTACTGAGGTAACGAATCAAGGGAGGAGTCATTTTCTCACAGTAAATTTAGCAACCGATAGAGTCGCCCCCTGCTGGTCAATTGTAGACACAGACATTGGCTACACTCTGAACAATGGGAGGTCACCTGCCACCTGGGAGGAACGGCCAACAGAAAAAAGAAGAAATTACAATCATACCATCACTCAGCCAACAGCTAACTAACTAACTGTTTTTTCTGTCTGGCAACTTTGATCTGCCATCTGGCGTGGCTGTACGGGGTCTCACCTGACAGAGGCTCTTTTACTAAATAAATTGCCTGGCAACAATATCTTTATTGGCAATACACTTTTTTTGGTCAGATTGATGTTTGTTCAGGAAAGAGGTTAAAGCCACGCTGTAAATTCAGGAGCACTAGCCAGACACCGAAGGTTACACCTCAGTGCCTTAAGATGAAGTACCACATGCCGCCACTAGATGGAGATTCCAGAAACCTCTGACTTTAAAGAAATCTGTTCAGAATGAACCAGAAATCACACACAGTATTGGTCACAACCACTGACAGTGTGTGAGATTGTCAATAATCCATATTGCACACCATCGCCGTGGTAACTACCGGGATAACCAACTTGTCAACCCTTAACACATCCATTGAGAAACTACGGGTGATGCCACAGACCACCCCTGTTCTCTGTGCCTTTGGCCAGTGATAGGCTGATTAACTACCGAGGTAGTGACCCAGTCACCTGCCACCAGCAGCCTATCTGCTCCCAACACTTGCCCTTACACACCCAGCCACAGCAAGGTCCTTGATGTTATCTAAGCAATTTGGCCCTGCTTTAATCATTGGGAAAATTGAGCAGCCCCCCCCCACCCCAACACACACACTTTAGAAGTAGACAAGATCCAATCACTCATAAGAGAGGTTATTGATTGATGTAATCTTATTGGAGGTGAGGTGGTGGAGGGGACATGATTGATTGCTTTTGTCTGCTACACATGTTGCTCTCGGTTGGCGATTCGTGTCCACTTTCATCTGGTATTTAATCTCTGTGTGAAGTTCTAAGACCCCCCCCTCGTCCCTCCGGCCCCCGTCCTAGTCGAGCGGGGCTCAGGGCCGACCGATCTGAGCGGGCTTCATTTGATCTCTTTAAAACAGCTGTCACATTGCGGTCATGAAGAGGAGGCGCCATCGCTCGAGGAGGCGCGAGAATCCCGTCCTTCTTCCACGGACGCTGCAGAATGTTGTGAGAACTAAATGAAGTTGGACTGATGAGGCCGTCGAAGACGCGATGCTGAGTCAGCTGGATGGGATATCAAACGAGGACTTATGAATGGAGTGAGATGATTCAAGCCGAGATAACCCAGCATGGCGACTTCTCCTATAACTACCCACTAACCTCATCCTATAACTACCCACTAACCTCATCCTATAACTAACCTCTATAACTACCCACACACCTTCTCCTATAACTACCCACTAACCTCATCCTATAACTAACCTTCTCCTATAACTACCCACACACCTTCTCCTATAACTACCCACTAACCTCATCCTATAACTAACCTTCTCCTATAACTACCCACACACCTTCTCATATAACTACCCACTAACCTCATCCTATAACTAGCCTTCTCCTATAACTACCCACTAACCTCATCCTATAACTAACCTTCTCCTATAACTACCCACTAACCTTCATCCTATAACTAACCTTCTCCTATAACTAGCCACTAACCTCATCCTATAACTACCCACTAACCTCATCCTATAACTAACCTTCTCCTAAACTACCCACTAACCTTCATCCTATAACCAACCTTCTCCTATAACTAGCCACTAACCTCATCCTATAACTACCCACTAACCTCATCCTATAACTAACCTTCTCCTATAACTACCCACCTATAATCTCCTATAACTACCCACACACCTTCTCATATAACTACCCACTAACCTCATCCTATAACTAACCTTCTCCTATAACTACCCACTAACCTCATCCTATAACTAACCTTCTCCTATAACTACCCACACACCTTCTCATATAACTACCCACTAACCTCATCCTATAACTAACCTTCTCCTATAACTACCCACTAACCTCATCCTATAACTAACCTTCTCCTATAACTACCCACTAACCTATAACTAATCTCCTATAACTAGCCACTAACCTCATCCTATAACTAACCTTCTCCTATAACTACCCACTAACCTCATCCTATAACTAACCTTCTCCTATAACTACCCACTAACCTTCTCCTATAACTAACATTATCCTATAACTACCCACTAACCTTCTATAACTACCCACTAACCTTCATCTATAACTACCCACTAACCTTCTATAACTATCCACTAACCTCCTATACCTACCCACTACCCTTCTATAACTACCCACTAACCTGCTATAACTACCCACTAACCTATAACTACCCACTAGCCTGCTATAACTACCAACTAACCCCCTATAACTACCCACTAACCTATACCTACCCACTAACCTGCTATAACTACCATCTAACCCCCTATAACTACCCACTAACCTGCTATAACTACCAACTAACCCCCTATAACTACCCACTAACCTGCTATAACTACCCGTCTCCTGCCCCTCACCTAGCGACCCAAGGGGACCCACATGTGAACCCGGGGTGCTCCCTGAGCTGAGGAGGCGGAGGAGAGGCCAGTCAGTTATTGATGGCTCCTCCCCCGGCTTTGTCCCACCGTGGCTCCGTGTATCGACGGTGCGTTTGTGGCCTCAGAAACATCCGGAGCACCGAGCGGCTGAAACAAGGCAAGGAATTTATCACGAGTGGGCGATGCAATTACCTCGGGCGTGTCCGCGGGCCGGAGATCGATACCACACAAAGGCTCCCGGCCATCGACTCCTCCGTGACGGAGTGCGCCGCCGCCGCCTCTCCATAGAAAGGAGTGGATTATCGGAGCGGAGCCCTTTTGATTTACTGCCGGGTCGCTGCGGCATTAGAAAAGAGCCATTGTTTAACAAGAGGGGCGAGGGGGGGAAGGGAGTGCTGACGTGGCCCCTCTGTCAGAGCGCCGGCCTTTATGAGCTCCTCCGGACACAACTCATTCACAGCTGGGAGGACGGCCACCGCCCTCACCTGCACTCCACTGAAGGTGCACTTCTTTCTAATTCCAGCAGGGGTCCCCAGTGAGCCGGCTACAACCCCGGAGAAGGCCGTGGCCTCGTCTCTGCGGGACAAAACCGAGCCACGAAGAGGCCGAACTCGAGTCTTCTCTATCGGGACCTCTGGGGATCACACACAGCTCGAGGCCCGCCGCAACTCCACGAACACACGTCTATGATGAGCTTATCAATTAAGATGTTAAGGCACCCGCAGGGTCGGGTGGCTCATGTTGAGTATGGAACGATCCAAAAGAAGGAGGTAGGAGGCAACCCAGTGCAGTGGAAAGAGGATAGGACAGAAAGGAGGAGAGAGAGAGAGAGAGAGAGAGAGAGAGAGAGAGAGAGAGAGCATCAGGAAGCATTGGAGCGGACCCCCGCTGTGGAGGAGGTGCCGGGATGAAGAGACGGAGGGGAAGCTGGGCGGTAATAGATTTGAGCTGCTTGGCCACCCTCCCCACACAGCCGGGCCCGGCTCGGAGGTTTGGGGTGTGAATAGGGGGGGGGAGGGGGAAGTCAGCAAAAACAAAAATGCTGCCATTAAATCATCTCCTCGGATCTGGTGTCAGAGCAGTAATGGGAAGCGCACTCATCATCCGGTAGGTTACTGCCTTCCAGAACCCCCCCCCCCCCCCCCTCTTCCCACTGCTAGCTTTGTCTGTCTTAGCCCCTCCCCCTCCCGCCCCCGGTCTCATCTCCAAACAGAAACCAGCTGTGGCCGAGCCTGTCTCCTCGGTTTGCCGGGTCCCTAAAGAACCCCGGGGTGGAGGATGTGTGTGTGTGCGTGTGTGTGTGTGTGTGGGGGGGGGGGGGGGGGAGGGGGCACAGGTCACCACGGTGAGATGATTCCATCTCAGAGACGCCGCCCACCAACACCAACATGTCTCTGTCTTCTGCCGTCATTGTTGAAGGAACAACCGCTGAGCCTGGATTCCTAAACACACATGTAGACGTTTCCTTTCGGGAGAGTAATATTATCTATAATATTCTATTATTTATTATGTTGAATTGATCTGCTTGACTGTATTTTTCTATTCCTTGTGAGTTGTTCCTGATCTGATGTGAGGTCAAAGGTCAGGGATGTCTATGTGTTCAGACTGTCTAGCCCTCGGAGGCAAATTTGTAATTTATGATATTGGGCTATATAAAATAAACAGAATTTGACTATTTTACTAATTGTTTCTCCAGTATGAATCATGAAATATAATTTCTATACACGCGCTCACCTTGTTCCTAGAGGCTGACACACCGCCCCCCCCGGTGGGAGTCTCAGGCGTCCAGCTGCGCTCTGATCGGGCCGACGACTGAGCGATGGACGAGCCACATCCGATTGTTTTATTGCCCGTTCTTCTTTCTGATGACTCCTTTCTAAAGCCGCAGATCTCGGTTAGTTTGTTTCCTTTCATTGTTGCCATAGTTACCTTCTTTTTGGATTCAGGTCCATTAGAAGTTGACATGTTGGGTTACACTGATCCAGTCTAGAACTTTTGAGGTCACAGACATGTCATGAAGGACAAACAACCATCAACCACATTCATGAGTGATGAACCCTTCTGTGTATCTTCAATGGACTTTATCTTTTTTATGTTTACTTCAATCATTTCATGGAAAACCATCAATGGGGTTAAATTCCGACGTGATCAACATTAAATATTATTTCGGCCGTAGTGAATCTTCTATGGACGTTCATTGTCTATAGTGATGACTTATTTTATTGAGTCATCACCTGAAATAATTTGATAAAACAAGAGGTGTGAGCATCGGGTTATCATCATAGACTAGTACTTAAGGCCTCAGCACGAGGTCACTGGCCATACACATGAGAGGTTGTTGATGTCCTGCCCACTTATTGCCAATGTGCCCAAGGTCGCCCGTCCCTAGTGGAGCCGAGTCTTTCTTGCTATGCAAGCTAATTGCTAACTGGTTTTACACAGAATAAATAGAGGTGCGATGGCCGTAATGCTGCGTTCACGACAAGCGTTGCGAATATTCCCACGGATTTACTCGCGCGAGTTCACTCGCCGGACAAGATGTGGTGTTTGCGTCATTCACTTCATTTACTTGCTTTAGAGGGGGCGGGGCTTATCGCTCGTCTCAACTGTCGTTGAGCAAATTTTTCGGCCAGCGGAAATATTGCAAGTTGAGGCAAATTGTTTGCTTCGCTTTATTCACGCCGCCCGGCAAACATTTGCGCCAATCCCAAACATTTGCGTACGTTGACTTTGCTCATGGGATCTAGTCGCGCGGAAACATTCTCAACGTTTTGGGTGTGACCGCAGCATCACAGTCCAGCCTGATGATCATTGGTCGTCAGCTTCAGCTCTTCAGGCTCTATAATGGTCTTTTTTTAGACGTGAGAACTTAGAAGTACGTTTATGCTTGGACGCGAAACGGCCCAAAGTAAAAGGCCGAGGTATTCCCAAGCAGCAGCTTCAACACTCATATTGTACTTCAGAGTTCACTGGTTTTAAAAGTAGTCTGGCTGGTTAGACTAGAGGACCCAGCAGAGCGGTTCTAGACTCGCATGTGGGCTGAGCCGCCAGATTCTCAAGACACAACGGCACTTCCCAGGTGATAAATCACAGATGACAGAGGGCATTACACGCACAAACGAGCCGCCGCACCTCTGGAACAATTAATTATCTGGCTGACACTCATTCATCACCACGGCAATAAGGTGAAAAAGTCAAGAGTTTATTAAAGCTCGGCGTGAGGCCCAGAGCCGGACACACTGCACGTACACAACAGCAGCGACATTCACATTCTTACTTCATACACGAGCACAATACAATGAATCAGAAATATTCCCCCGAAAAAAAAGCAACGGGCGTAAACAACCGATGTTTGGCGAGCCAACGGAGACATGGTAGTCGCTTCAAGACTCTATCACGAGATCAACTCTCTTCACAACGCGAGCGTATGAAGTATAATCAAGTATGTCGGCACAGACACGTACGATTGGCCTCTTCAATAAATACTGTACACACTGTCACACCGATGAGCTACCTGGCATTCAAATTCAACAAGACCACATCACTTATTTGTGTAATTACTGTATAGATCTGGATAATTAGATACTGCCATGCATTGAAGAACTGACTGAGGCGGCCAGAGCGCGATGATGGGAAAGGACCGGTCGGGGGACCTGCACGGGGTCTTGTCTTTAAGGACCTGTTGGGGGTCTGGGTTGGCAAAAAATGCCTACACAAGCATGCATGTGGCCCTGACCGGGCAGCAGAGTGACGTCTGTGGGCGAGGGACTCGCCGTGACGGCTGTTGTTTTGACAGTGCTAACTACGAGCCGCCAGGGACACGGAGACAAAGCTGGGCTCCTTCCAGAGGAAGTGTCACTTCAACTGTCAAGACATGGAGCCAGAGGAAGACCTAATGCCTGAAGACGATGAAGACATGTGGACTAATATTTAGGTGCTATCGCCGCTAACTAAACTAGTTGGTTTCTACGACGGATGCTGTACAGTAGCATTCATGAATCAGGAACAGTTGGCTTTCTATTCACGACACGGACGTTTGTTAACACTTCGGGTCCTCTATGTACGTAGAAAAAAACACAACACAACATTAGAGTGTGGGAGATCCTCAATAATACTGATCGGTGCCGATGAGCAGTGGTATAAAGAGGGACCTGAAATAACTCAAACACATGTTGGGTGCAGGTGAGCACCAAGAGGCGAAGAGAGGAAGTCCAAAGTCAGAAGAGGCAACGGGCGTTGATCCTCCTCGCTGAGAGCGACTCGGCCAACAAGCCCAGAGTCCTGACCTCCCGTCTCCAGAGGGGAAGCTGCCAAGCCAGCAGCTCTGGAAACAAACGTATTGCACTCTTCTGCCAGATGAGAACACAATCTTTAAGATCCCATGAAAGTAGCTTTTTCTTCTCTTCTGCTTCATTGTGGAAAACAGTGGATCATCAGAGGATCATCAGTGGTCTCCGTGGCTCATGAGTAGACCGTTATCATAAAAAACACTGTATGCTCATCTAACACTCCTATAAAGAAAGGTGCTAACTAGAACTATATAAGGTTTGACCCAGAGAAGAGAACCATGTCTGTCCCGGTAGAACCTTTCATTAGGGTAGTACATTTCAGAAAAGTAGAACCTTCATTATGGTAGTACCTTTCAGAAAAGTAGAACTTTCATAAAGGTAGTAACTTTCATAAAGGTAGTAACTTTCAGAAATGTAGAACTTTCAGAAAGGTAGTACCTTTCAAAAAGTAGAACTTTCATAAAGGTAGTACCTTTCAGAAAAGTAGAACTTTCATAAAGGTAAAACCTTTCATAAAGGTAATACCTTTCAGAAAATTAGAACCTTTCATAAAGGGAGTACCTTTCAGAAAGGTAGAACATTCATAAAGGTAATACCTTTCAGAAAATTAGAACCTTTCATAAAGGGAGTACCTTTTAGCAAAGTAGAACATTCATAAAGGTAGTACCTTTCAAAGAAGTAGAACTTTCAGAAAGTTAGTACCTTTCAGAAAATTAGAACCTTTCATAGAGGTAGTATCTTTTAGAAAAGTAGAACTTTCATAAAGGTACTACCTTTCAGAAAAGCAGAACCTTGGTGAAAAGTAGTACCTTTCACCAAGGTTCTACCTGAGCATTCTACCTAAAACACAACATAAAGGGATGGCTGGTAGAATCTTTAAACACTCATGCTTCCAATAATCCTTGAAGCTTTATTAATTTTCTAAGAAGAACCCTTTGTGTCTGATCTTCAGAAAGAACCATTATCATTATATAACAATTATTCTATAAGAGTGCATCAAATCAAACTGATTTCCCATTCATGGTTGATAAATCCCTCACTGTGTAACACTGTCTGGAGTAAAGTCTTCACATTAAAGGAGTAATGACACCGTTTCATGGGATCTTTAAAGGACCAATGACACAATGTCTTACACATTGAACTCGGAGCAGTCCGACCAACAGTCTGCTCCGAGAGGACCTCCCCGGTCCTTTTCTACGTATTTGTGTTGAATGCTCCCTGACTAGCACAAGAGAGGTGTTGTGGTTATTCACCAGAATAGTTTAATACATGAATTGTATAAAAAACATAACTTTTTCCTTACTTGGTCAAAAGCTTTGTAGATGCAGAAAAATTGCATAGATGCAACTTGAGCCACAATCGGTCACAAAAAATAATCAACCCAGTTGCTCGTGGAGTGTAAAAAGCAGTAAAGAGTCCAACATTAAACAAAAAAAGTACCGACTCCCGTGTTTTTGGACTTGGACACAGTCCCGCTCAATGTTTTCGTTGGACAGTTGTTGGTCCAGTTTGGGTCAGAGGTGGTAGCGGGCGGCGTGACGGTCTCACTCTTCAGCCTGAATCGAGCGCCATTCAATTAGCCCCTCTCTCTGTCTCTAAGCCAACTGGTCATCGGTCCCGACTTTCTACGGGAGGCGAGCTGGCTGCCCCGGCTCTCACAACCTGTGCAATGCAAAGATAGAAAGAGTCAGGGCAGCACACCTCACAACCCGCCCCGCCCCCGCACAACGAGTTTCACCTCTCTCCGCGGACGCGTCTACGTATCTTCTCAACGCAAGAGCTTACGACATGGATTACGCAAGTTTCTACTCTGCTTTGGCTTTTTCCTGTTGGGTTAGGGGTTATGTCTACACGACTCCGTGAACAAACTCTCGGATAAAAGACAGTTTTTAAGAAATGGCTGCGTCTCAGGTAATAAGCATGCACGGATACATAGGGGTGAAATACTGTGGGTTAGCCGGGGACCGCTAGCATGTTAAATTCAGCACTAGTCATCAGTACTCATCAGTGTTGAGGGGTCAACAGCACCGCATTACCCCCCGTTATGCGGTGCTGTTGACCCCTGATGAATGGGTTAAAATATTTCCCCTCTAACAATGAGACGATTATTTTTTGCCGTTTAAATGTGTAAAAGAGGCGTTAACTTAAATAGCTGCTAAAAACATCAACGTGAACATCGGATGAAGCCGGGTTCACAATCCTCATTTCACTTAGTTGGAATGTTAGAGTGGAGGTTTTAATATGTCTTATTGTTGTTGAATGGATGTAAAAACCTTTAGAATATAGACACTGGGACATTTAGTGTATGGAAGTGAGACTTATGGCTTATGTTTTGTAAAATGACATTTTGAAGACATATAGAATATATATATAGAAAAGGGTCAAATCTAACTCATGAAACTTCTCCAGTTGAGGACTCACATTTGGCTATTTTCCATTTATATATATATATAACATGTTTTGGCCATTTAAGAAAAATGTAGATACAAATACACAAAGTAGTGAAATTAGCACCTAAATGTTAATTTTGGATTTTCCTTTCAACTGATCTTGAAAAAGACATAATATGGAAGCAAAATGGCCTAAAATGTACCCCCCCCCTCAAAATA
Organism: Liparis tanakae; assembly: GCA_036178185.1. Taxonomy (NCBI): domain Eukaryota; kingdom Metazoa; phylum Chordata; class Actinopteri; order Perciformes; family Liparidae; genus Liparis; species Liparis tanakae. Next base: position 20,908,332 of record CM070106.1, read on the forward strand.
TTGGCAAGTAATCTTTTTTCTGATGGACCTAAACTCCAGAGGGATTATGTTCTTTGAGACGCTGGATTATAAAACAGCAAAATAAGGGATTGTGTATTAGTAGTGAGTGACTATTTCTATAAAACATTAATAACTATCATTGGAATGCCGAGTATGGGAACGTTGGTGGAGTCAGTGCTGTAGAAAGAGCATCACGTCTCTGTGTGAAGACAACGGGATGTTTCACTTACATCGACAGAAAATAACAGAATTGAGGAAACTGACAGAAAATGATGAATCCTAAAACGAGCTTTGAAACAAGAACAAATGGAAGTTAAGTCCCAACGGAACATCTGAGAAGCGATAAACTGGCTCCAGCCTCGGTACACGGAACTACCGGCGCCGAGACGCCCGGAGTCTATTGGGACCGGAGCAGAGACCTCCGTCACGTGACATCTCGCCTCGCGATCGGCTGCTTTTTAATACGCTTCCTCGCGCGATTCCAATGTCAAAGGAATGAAAAAAAAGAGAAGCTGCTTATTACCCGACACCTGAATCCCCCAGAAAGGAGCAGAATAAATTGTGCTATTCATTACTCCGTAATGAACTGTGCAAATGTGTGTGGCAGGTCAATACGAGAGCGGCCCGCGGACCAGATACCCTCAGCCCGGCGCGGCCGCCGCCTAATGAAGACTGAACTTTAATCATCAGGAGGATACGGCTGCCTCACGAGACCCCCCCCCCCCCACACACACACACACACACACACACAGCGTCCCAATTAACCCCGCCCCCTTCCCCCCACACACACTGCCTCCTCACCTCACGAGGTTCTCGTTGTCGCCCGGCCCTCTGCAGCTCGTGCAGTCGGTCCTCGTGTCGTCCGCTTTGGGTTTCTTCTGCAGCGCCGCGGACTGACGCTGGCGCCGTTCCCGTGGCAGCGGTTCCTATGGAAACACCGGTGGTTAAGTAACCCTGTGTGCACACGCGCTGGAGGTTTACGTGGTAACGTCGTCCACTTTGTTTTCATGGCCTTAGCTTTTTGGCGTTTTTTTTTTAAATTCTTTGAGAGAGACGTCCGGTTAGCCTAGCTTAGCATAAAGACGTGGAGTGTCAACTCAAACAAGCAGAACTGGAAACACGTTCATGTGGGCCTTTCAGGTCGGGCCACTGTGAACATTTTCAAACTAGTTTAAAGGAAAATAAGTTTAAAATAGTCTAGAATCCATTTATTGACGTGCAGTTGCGAATAAACTAGGGCTGGGCACGTTAACGCGTTAATGCATCACTGAATTAACGCCGACAATTATTTTATCTCTCAAAAATAACCGACCCCTCGACCAACCACATACATAAGGGTCAGAAATCAATAACATGACGCGATACGTTGATCCTTGCAACTCAAATATACCTGGATAAGTACAAGAGTCATAAGCAGAAACCAGGACACACCTCCATCTTGTCTTCCCGGTCGTCCCCGGTGGGAACCCTCTTCCTCTTCTGTCCTCGGGTCCTCTGCAAAACACAAACAGTCAACTCATCAATAAACAACAAAAGGTCTGGACGGAAACAGACTTTAGGTCACGATCCTCGTCTTTTCATGACTTGAAACCAAATTCACAAGACCAAAAAGTGAGAAAATGTAGTATTCAAGCTAACAATGAGAGACAAGAGTTTAATTAAAACAATACACATTTATAGTCTATAAATGTGTATTCTTTAATCCGGTCCGAGAGTGAGAGCGTACGTCGGTTTAGATTTTGAGCGTCTTTCTTTTAAACGCATATGAATTTTTAAAAACTCAAATGCTTATAAGGAACATCTGAATAACATGACTTTTCCAAAAGTTTAGGGATTTCATGTTTTTTCAAGGTCTTTTCCAGGCCTGGAAATAATAAAAGAATTCCAGGTTGACCGTACGACCCGTGTGAAGACGCTCCACTGGACCTCCGATGCTGCTCTTCCAGAAGGACTCATTGTAGAGGACTCTGAGAAGGTTCTGGTAACACGGTGACAATCTCCCGCACGCCTTTATTTTGTAAGTGCCTTTGTAGGTTTTAGATTCTTTTATTTTGAAGCTCTTCCAACGCGACAGGAAGTAGATGTACATCTCCTAACCTGACTTTACAAAAAGTACGTTAGCTAGGCATACCAAGCTGGGACCGGGACACGGTACTTTGTGTTTTATTGGGCTTTGACTTCATGTTTAGTGACTTTATTCTTTAATTAACGTGTAAAATAAATTGTGATAAGATGCTAATGCTAATAGAATGTAGCTAGATTTCAGTATACATGTATAAAAGAAAGATAACATGTTGTGGTTAATGTCCACATGTACATATGAATGTCATCTTATTCATGTTTAAGAGCTTGTTTCTATTTTAGTTCTTTCATTAGCTCTTACGCTGATTTCTGTAAATTAAATGGAAACTGAGAAACTCTTAAATGTTTGTTCGTGAACACGGAAATTCTGGAAGCATCCGTAGTCTTCTCTGCTAAGTCCAGTCAGTTCATGGTAAACATGGACTTCAGAGCTCCCTCCATGTCAACAACACGATCTTTCCCAGCATGCCTCAGCACCGATCCGACTGGTCCCGTAACTCTGCCGTGTGCTCGGGTCCTCGCGGGACACAAAGCATGATGGGAAATACCAAATCAAACACCCTCTTCTTGTTTGCTAGCGAGCTTTAGAAAAGAAGAAGAAGAAGAATCGACAACATATTTAACCAGCTTGTGAAAACAACGCCATCTGTGGCCCCGGGGAGCGCCAGATGGGGGCGCTTATCGCTAAGGCGGCTAACGGAGAGCGCGCTGCCAACTGGCTCCCGCGGACCCTTCGCGGGGGTTCCCCCCCGAACAAAGAGATTACCGCGTGGCGTCCGTGAAGCCGGCCGCACAGAGAGCAGCTCCTCTCGGCTCAGGTGAGCACATTAACACGGCGGGAGAAGAAGAACAAAATCAATCTTTTGATTAAGTACATCGGCGCGTCTTCAACAAGCGTGAATCATTTCACACGGGATTAGAGAAATTAACAGAGCGTAGGGAAGTGGTCGTTACCAGATGTATTAACTTAATTCTCATAATTTCAGACTGATTGATGGCATATGTTCGTATCGCAGCTTTTAATGTCGCCGCTGCAGTAAATCTCGCCGCATTAGGAGGAGCGTTTTATGGCCACCTCCCGTTAGCCTCCGGGAGCCTTCGCCTCTCCTCTAGCTCCTCTGGATTATTATCCCATCAAATCAATCGCTTTATACTTTAAGAACACGTAATTACATCGCAGGATTCATTATTTTATTTTTTGGACGATAAAAACAATCCTCACTGGCGCGGTGAAAACAAGCCCCTGACACCTTGACTTTAATTAGCGTCGCAAAGATTACAATAAATAAAAACTGCCGCTACCAATAACCCATAATGCATTGCTCTCTGCAGGAGTCGGTGCTTAAGTATAAGACCGGCGATTAATCCGATCACGTTGTCACGACGCCTCGCTGAGAATCAAATGTTAGGACCTCCTGTCATCTGTACCCATCAGGGGTCAGAGACTAGTGGGGGTCAGAGGTCGCTCTACAACGCTCTGCATCGGAAGACAAACGCTCTGCATATGAAGACAGACACTCTACCTATGAAGACAGACACTCTACCTATGAAGACAGACACTCCACACACAAAGACAGACGCTCTACCTATGAAGACAGACGCTCTACCTATGAAGACAGACGCTCTGCATATGGAGACAGACGCTCTGCATATGAAGACAGACGCTCTGCATATGGAGACAGACACTCCACACACAAAGACAGACGCTCTACCTATGAAGACAGACGCTCTACCTATGAAGACAGACGCTCTGCATATGGAGACAGACGCTCTGCATATGAAGACAGACGCTCTGCATATGGAGACAGACGCTCTACCTATGAAGACAGACGCTCTACCTATGAAGACAGACGCTCTACCTATGAAGACAGACGCTCTGCATATGGAGACAGACGCTCTACATATGAAGACAGACGCTCTGCATATGAAGACAGACGCTCTGCATATGGAGACAGACGCTCTACCTATGAAGACAGACGCTCTACCTATGAAGACAGACGCTCTACCTATGAAGACAGACGCTCTACCTATGAAGACAGATGCTCTGCATATGGAGACAGACGCTCTACATATGAAGACAGACGCTCTACCTATGAAGACAGATGCTCTGCATATGGAGACAGACGCTCTACATATGAAGACAGACGCTCTGCATATGAAGACAGACGCTCTACCTATGAAGACAGATGCTCTGCATATGGAGACAGACGCTCTACATATGAAGACAGACGCTCTGCATATGAAGACAGATGCTCTGCATATGGAGACAGACGCTCTACATATGAAGACAGACACTCTGCATATGAAGACAGACGCTCTACATATGAAGACAGACGCTCTGCCCCCCCCCCCTCCAGACACCTGACCAAGGCTGAGAGTCACATATCGTAGGAACGGGCTTCCTGTGACCTCACAGAATGGTCTCAAATCGTTTGTTGACATCATTTCCCGGCGGGCTCCGGTAATCAGGTGAAGTGAGAACAGCAGCTGCTTCCCTCCGACGGCGTCTTGTGTTCCAGATGTTTATCCTGCGCCCGCGGGGAACCGGCGCCGCCCGGTTCACCTCCCTGATGACCTCCAAGACGGCTCCGGGTAATCCTCGGTGATCGATGCCGCTCCATCGATCCATCGGCCGCTCACCTGGTGCTTCTTGGGCTCCGGCGACATCTCCTGGGGGATGAATTTGATCGGTCCTTTGATCTGCCTCCTGGACCGCTTGGTGCCGTCCGGCAGCGTCTCCATGGCGATGTCGGCCTCGTCGCTGCTGGCCTGGTCGCACTCGGAGCATTGCCTGAGGAAGAGGGGAGAAGAGATGGTTATCACCACACACACACACACACACACACACACACACACACACACACACACACACACACACACACACGCGCACAGTAAACAAAACAACAACAACTAAACAGCTTCTTCTCATTAAAAGAGACGAGTGAGAAAAAGAAAATCAATAAACAAATATCTGGACTGATATTGAATTGATGCCAATCTCTCGTCGTCGTCGTCCTCCTCCTCCTCCTCCTCCTCCTCCTCCTCCTCCTCTCCATCTTTCCTCCTCTCCTCTCCTCTCCTCCTCCCCCCCTCCATGTGTACATGTCATCTGACCACTGTGCTGGCTGCTGATTGGCTAATTTTAGTTAGTACAACTGCTGGATGAGACATTGTGTGTCGTTTGTTGCGTTGACGTTGTTGTTGTTGTTGTTTGTGACAAAATTATTTCAAAAATGTACCTGACGATCTAATGGGATGTCGTATGTGTTCAGACTGTAGAAGCCCACTGAGGCAAATGTGTGATATTGTGTATAAACAACGCTAATATATATATATATATATATATATATATATATATATATATATATATATATATATATATAAACCTGCATAGAAGGGACACTACAAAGTTATGGAGTGTGTGAGTGTGTGTGTTGTGTGTGTGTGTGTGTGTGGTGTGTGTGTGTGTGTTGTGTGTTGTGTGTGGTGTGTGTGTGTGTGGTGTGAGTGTGTGAGTGTTGTGTGCTGTGTGTGTGTGTGTTTGTGGTGTGGTGTGAGTGTGTGTGTGTGGTGTGAGTGTGTGTGTGGTGTGTGTGTGTGTGGTGTGAGTGTATGTGTGTGTGCGTGGTGTGTGTGTGTGTGTGTGGTGTGAGTGTGTGTGTGTGTGTGTGTGTGTGTGTGTGTGTGTGTGTGTGTGTGTGTGTGTGTGTGTGTGTGTGTGTGTGTGTGTGGTGTGTGAGTGTGTGTGTGTGTGTGTGTGGTGTGGTGTGTGTGTGTCTGTGTGGTGCGATGTGTGTGTGTGTGTGTGTGTGTGTGTGTGTGTGGTGTGATGTGTGTGTGTGTGTGTGTGTGTGTGTTGTGTGGTGTGTGTGTGTGTTGTGTGTTGTGTGTATGGTGTGTGTGGTGTGGTGTGTGTGTGTGTTGTGTGTTGTGTGTATGGTGTGTGTGGTGTGTGTGTGGTGTGTGTGTGTGTTGTGTGTTGTGTGTGTGTGTGGTGTGTGTGTGTGTGTTGTGTGTTGTGTGTGTGTGTGGTGTGTGTGTGGTGTGTGTGTGTGTGTGTGTGTGTGTGTGTGTGTGTGTGTTGTGTGTTGTGTGTGTGGTGTGTGTGTGTGTGGTGTGTGTGTTGTGTGTTGTGTGTGTGGTGTGTGTGTGTGTGTGTGGTGTGGTGTGAGTGTGTTATCGCTGTGCTTTGGTGCTGATGATGGATCACATCTCCGCAGCAGAGGAGTGGAGGTGGACGTCCCCGTGAGACAACACTGAGACGTACGCGCCGGCCCTGAAGGCACCGCCCCCCCTGATGCAGAGGAGCGCCGTCGGGCCTCGGCCTCCTCCCGCCAACACTGAGGGCGCCATCACACAAGACACGACTCTAAAAAACGCAGCCGCACCAAAAACACCGAGGCAAAACCAGCCGTTAATTATGGGTTCAAGATATTTCTTTAAAAGAAAGGAAGGAGTACGGCGTCTCTTTCAGTTTCACTTCCGACCGAGCCGGAGTCGGCTGGAGTCGTGTTTAGATTTAGGATCATGAAGCTCCTCGTCATCAAATAACACTAACACGAGGTTCTCCTGGGGAAACAGGAAGGAACGCCTCCTGCTCGATCCGATTGGCTGAGCGGCGCTCCTCCGCGCCTCGCTTCTAAAGTTGAGAATGTTTTAACTTTTAACCACGCCGGAAAAACCAAAGAAAACCGCGCAGCGTTTAAAAGGCGAGTCTGAACGCCGTACCAGAGGGAATCAACGGTTTTGCGGGCGCCGCGTTTTTGAGAGTCTCGTCTGGTGAGATGGAGCCCTGACTCCTTTTGTCCTGCCTCCTCTCGTCCTCCATCAGAGAGTCTCTCTCTCCGTCATCTGCACTCAATCTCCCGTCTCGATAAGGAGGCGCAGTATCGGAGAGAGAGGAGACTGTGACATTTCCACCAGCTCAGCATCCGACATCTGATAATCCCGACTGGCCTCGAATGTCACATCTGATGGGACTAAACTTCCTCTGGATCCCAGCCGACAGATAGTGAGTACGGAACGCGCTGGAGACGCTTTGTGATGTCGGGGTCATCGAAAGTAGAGATCCCTCTCGGAAATATAACTAATACAAGATCCAACGCCGGATCGGAGTCCCCTGCTGGTGCAGAGTGGTAGTGCAGGCTGTGTGAGGTCCACAGGGGGAGTCGGTCCACGCTCAGCAGAGATCAGGACGTCCCCTCTAGGTCCTCCTGGAGGAACGAGCGCCACAACGCCAGCAGCTCATAGGCGAGCACCATGGTGTGTTCGAGGTCATAACGCCATCGTGATGTGTTCAAGTACAATCTTGTAAAATGAAGGTTGTTGTTTTTACAGGAATGTCATCGCGAGTGGTTTAACTTCCCGACATTCCAGAGCTTATGACGCATCATCTAAAGATAATTTAGGTTTATTTTAAATACAGTTGTATATGTACGAATCATTTGGAAAGTAAAGATGGGGGAAAAACGTATTTAGAATGTCTAAAGAGATATTAATATGTGGCGTTCAGGGCCCTAACGCTGCGTTCACGGGTGATGTCATGTATTAATAATAAATATAAATATATATATATATATATATATATATATATATATATATATTTATATATATATATATATATATATATATATGTTATGAACCCAAACACAAGGGCGTTAGATGTTCAGGCTTTTGTGGTGCTTCTTGTAGTAATGTATGAAGCAGAACTAGAGGTTAGTTCTTCATGGTGGATGAAGGAGGTGATAACTGTTTCCACGGAGATAAGACACTGAGATAAGCCCCGCCCCCTCTAAGGCACGAATGAAGCGAATAAACCACAAATGGTCAAGCGGGTAAAGCGTTGCAAATCTTCGCATTTGGCGTGAGTTTCCTCGTGAACGCAGCATCAGTGTTGGCCGTGTGTCCCCCCGGCGCCCCGTCTCCCCGTCTCCCCGTCCCCCAGCCCCCCCCGCCCCCTCTCACCAGTAGCTGTTCTTGGTCTTCTTGGGCATGCGGGTGAGCGGCGGCTCCAGGCAGCCCAGGTGGTAGTAGAGCTTGCAGGTGTCGCACAGCACCAGCAGGTGCTGGTCCTGGTTCTTCTTACAGATGCCACAGCTGCAGGGAAACACGTGAAGTGATGCGTGAGGAAGACGTCGGTTGTTGGACATTTGGCGGAACAAATACTTTGCAGAAAAAAACTATTTCAGTTGACCTTTTCCTTAAAGAGATGCTACAGATGTAAACACACGTAGATGATCCAATGATGGCTCTTCTGCCTCTGGCATTAATGATATGTAAAACAACTGCCGTCTAGTTTCACTTCATGTACATTGTCCGTCCTCTCTGAGCCTCCCATTGGCTGCTGGGCGCCCCTCACCTGTAGAGGATGGCCGGCAGGCTGGAGGACTTCCCCGGGGAGCCGCCCTCCTTCTTGCTGGGCTTCCTCTCTTTGGGGGCCTTCAGGACGGAGGGCGTGTTCAGCTTCTGCCAAGGAGAACACGCACACGTGTGTTTATGTTACGCCTGTGTGGCCCTGTGTGACCTTGTGTGACTCTGTGTGACCCTGTGTGACCTTGTGTGGCCGTGTGTGACCTTGTGTGACCTTGTGTGGCCCTGTGTGACCTTGTGTGGCCCTGTGTGGCCTTGTGTAGCCCTGTGTGACCTTGTGTGGCCTTGTGTGGCCTTGTGTGACCTTGTGTGGCCCTGTGTGACCTTGTGTAGCCCTGTGTGACCCTATGTGACACATGTGGCCCTGTGCGGCCCTGTGTGACCTTGTGTGGCCCTGTGTGACCTTGTGTAGCCCTGTGTGACCCTATGTGACACATGTGGCCCTGTGCGGCCCTGTGTGACCTTGTGTGGCCCTGTGTGACCCTGTGTGACCTTGTGTGACCCTGTGTGACCTTGTGTGGCCCTGTGTGACCTTGTGTGGCCCTGTGTGACCTTGTGTGGCCCTGTGTGACCCTGTCTGACCTTGGGTGGCCCTGTGTGACCTTGTGTGGCCCTGTGTGACCCTGTCTGACCTTGTGTGGCCCTGTGTGACCTTGTGTGGCCCTGTGTGACCTTGTGTGACCCCATGTGACCTTGTGTGACCTTGTGTGGCCCTGTGTGACCTTGTGTGGCCCTGTGTGACCTTGTGTGGCCCTGTGTGACCTTGTGTGGCCCTGTGTGGCCCTGTCTGACCTTGTGTGGCCCTGTGTGACCTTGTGTGACCTTGTGTGACCTTGTGTGGCCCTGTGTGACCTTGTGTGGCCCTGTGTGACCTTGTGTGGCCCTGTGTGGCCCTGTCTGACCTTGTGTGGCCCTGTGTGACCCTGTCTGACCTTGTGTGGCCCTGTGTGACCTTGTGTGGCCCTGTGTGACCTTGTGTGACCCCATGTGACCTTGTGTGACCCTTGTGGCCCTGCGTGACCTTGTGTGACCCCGACCCTTTCCTTCTGGTGACCCACAGAACACACGGACTGTTACTTTCTGAAGGAAGTGGTTCTGATCCAAAGCGTCACCATCAACGTCTTTCAGAATAAAGTTATGAAAGTTGATGCGTTGCATCACTCGGAATGCAGAGCAGGACTGTTATTGGTCCCCTGCTCTGTGATTGGCTGGTGGTTCAGTCTCACAAAGTCCCTGTTGTGTGTGTGGGGTGACAGTCGGCCGCTCTCCTCTCCGGTGCCGCGCGGGTTAATTAGAACACTTATCTGGTGGGGGGGTTATCTGCTCTGCCTGCAGCCCCCCCCCCCCCCTCAGGGAGGCCTGATAGACAGGGGGGGGGGGGCTATCTCCTGAACCTGGACTGCAGTCTGGACCACGAGGCGGTGTCTCTGCTGCCGACACCGTCAACGTCTTCATCAGGATGAAGACATGAAGACATTTAAAAAAAGGTCCAGATGATAAAGCTTCAGTTCCTCGGGGGGAAACTGAACGCACCATAATTTTTTTTTAATCAAAAAAAATTAAATTTAAATCTTTATATCAATTGATACGCATGTATATATTGTCAGGTGGTAACTATATATATATATATATATATATATATATATATATATATATATATACATAGTTACCACCTGACAATATGACAAATATATATATATATATATATATATATATATATATATATATATATATATATATAGGTCTGGCTCAGGTTTAGTTAGGTCTAGACTTCCAGGTGGGCTATTATTACTATAAATAAAAAGTCACATTACTCGTAGTGTTTTTGTTATTATTATCATTCTATTACATCTACTGCTGATGATAACGTTACTAAATTATTAATAATGTGTTCTATCATGATTCTGCTGCTTCTGTCCATCGCTCCTCTCCTGCGGTCCCGGTCGTGATGGATGCTGACCGGCCTCAGGCTGATCTCCGTGTGACCGCTGGACTCCACTGGCCTCCACCGGCCTCTACTGGACTCCACTGGACTCCACCGGCCTCCACCGGCCTCCACCGGCCTCTACCGGCCTCCACCGGCCTCCACTGGACTCCACCGGCCTCTACTGGCCTCCACCGGCCTCCACCGGCCTCCACCGGCCTCCACTGGACTCCACCGGCCTCTACTGGCCTCCACCGGCCTCCACCGGCCTCTACTGGACTCCACCGGCCTCTACTGGCCTCCACCGGCCTCCACCGGCCTCCACCGGCCTCCACTGGACTCCACCGGCCTCTACTGGCCTCCACCGGCCTCCACCGGCCTCCACCGGCCTCCACTGGACTCCACCGGCCTCCACCGGCCTCCACCGGCCTCCACCGGCCTCCACCGGCCTCCACCGGCCTCTACTGGACTCCACCGGCCTCTACTGGCCTCCACCGGCCTCCACCGGCCTCTACTGGCCTCCACCGGCCTCTACTGGCCTCCACCGGCCTCCACCGGCCTCCACCGGCCTCTACTGGACTCCACCGGCCTCCACCGGCCTCCACCGGCCTCTACTGGCCTCCACCGGCCTCCACCGGCCTCTACTGGACTCCACCGGCCTCTACTGGCCTCCACCGGCCTCTACTGGCCTCTACTGGACTCCACCGGCCTCTACTGGCCTCCACCGGCCTCTACTGGCCTCCACCGGCCTCTACTGGACTCCACCGGCCTCTACTGGCCTCCACCGGCCTCTACTGGCCTCCACCGGCCTCCACCGGCCTCCCCCGCCCACTCATCCCAGTCATAATCTGTGCTGCCGGGTGTGGAGCGTCCCGGGAGACTTCTCCTGGGACGCTTCCCGGAGCGCCGGGGACAAAGAGCTGCCCCCGCGGACTGGAAGAGGGATGGGCGTCCCGCTCGGGGACATCAATAATTCCTGCCGATGCCCCGGCGGATGACAAATAGGAGACGGGAGCGTGTCAGACGGCCGACAGCGCGGCGGGCGGCGGCCTGACTGATGTTGCTACTTAAATCCTACGTGTTCATAATTAGGTGATTTATGGCGGTCGTTGCAGATTCACTGCCAGTCTCCTCCTCGCCGCCGTCCATCCCGCCGCCTCGCCGCCGCATTAGCGCCGCTTAACCATCCATCCGCGCGGCGCCCGACTTTTTAACAAGGCGCTTTACGGCTTGGGCCCGTATTCACACACGTAACGGCCCTGAAGGAGCGCGCTGCGGCGGACGTGATGGACGACAGGCGAGGCCGAGGGGTCGGAGGTCACGGCCTCCTCCGGCCTCAGAGGGCGAGGGAGAGGGGGGGGGGGGGGGGGCGAGGGGTCACAGCACAGGTCAGAGTCAGGGATGATAGGGAGCCGGGGAAAACATCCACACTGTGGGTGTCACTGCTGCTTTTATGCTGTCAAGTGTTGTTAAATATATATATATATATATATATATATATATATATATATATATATATATATATATATATATATAAATAAATATATACATATACATATATATATACATAAACTAATATTTAAATAGCCATGAACAATTAAAAGGTGTTATGAGAAACGGTATGTTATTTGCCTTGCCATGTATGTGTGAGTGTGTGTGTGTGAGTGTGTGTGTGTGTGTGTGTGTGTGTGTGTGTGTGTGTGTGTCTGTGGAGGGGGGGGGGGGTGAACCTGTTTCAGCAGCTTTGAGATGTTGAAGAGTGACTTGTGGGAAAGGACATGACTGTTGTTGATTTGATATATATGTATTTATTTAATGTAATTTATTTACTTAGGTATGTATGTATATGGATAAATATATATATATATATATATATATATATATATATATATATATATATATATATATAAGAACATTACATTTTGGATTTATTCACTAATGTATGAATATGAATATAATAATATATAATATACAATAATATATATATTTAAAAAACATATTAATGATTTAATTAGCTTATGTATATATATATATATATATATATATATACACACAGAAATTAGTAAATAAAATTAATGAATTATATATATATATATTTTAATAGGATTCATCTGATCATATATTTCATAATTCATATTTCCCATTAAACCATATTTGTGTTCATCAAAAACTGACTGCTGTGGGTTCACCACATGTACCTGAGTGCTGCTGTATGTAACCCCCCCCCCACACACACACACACACACACACACACACACACACACACACACACACACACACACAGCTTTCAGTCTATTTCTGTGGACTCCGTTCACGTGCACTAAAGAACCCGTCAGCCGGGCGCCACAGGGACCCGGCGTCCCGGCGGGTGACGGGTCACTTAGCGCAGAGTGAGCGGTTGCTATGAGAGACGGGTCGCCACAGAGAGCGGGCGCCCCGCGGGGGGGGGGGAAGGGGGGCTGCTCCACCCAATTTCATTAACTCTCCGTCACAAATCGCCGCTACGCTGGAGAAATGAATTCCTCACACGCCAGTGTTCTGTAAAGGCTGGTGTGTGTGTGTGTGTGTGTGTGTGTGTGTGTGTGTGTGTGTGTGGGGGTACCTGGCCCAGGATGCCCCCCAGCAGCGTCCACACGGCCTGGCCGTCGCTCCGCAGCTCTCCGTTCACGTTGAGCAGCTCCTTCAGGGACTCACACAGCTGCAGCAGGAGGAGAACACACACTCAGCACATCAAAGCAGATCATTGTACACACACACACACACACACACACATATATATATGTACACACACACGGTAGCTGGAAGAGTTAACTGCTGCCTCAGCACACAGGACCTCCCATTCCTGTGATTGGTACAAAACATCACAGAGGGTTGTGTGTGGCTTCAGTTGGTCGAGGTGTCCACACACACACACAGACACACACACACACACACTACACGCTACACACTAGACACACACACACACACTACACGCTACACACTAGACACACACGCTACATACACACACACACACACACAAACACACTACACGCTACACACTAGACACACACACACACACTACACGCTACACACTAGACACACACGCTACATACACACACACACACACACAAACACACACTACACACTAGACACACACACTCATCATGTCCTAAATGATGACATCAGGCTGTATAGAAGAAGACTTGAAACTAGAGACTGAGACATAAACTCATGTTTACATGTTTACTGAGGGAATACATCAAGAGAAGGAGAGTCTATATGGACTATATAGACTTCTATACAACCAGAGGAGTCGCCCCCTGGTGGTCAGGAGAGAGAATGCAGCTTTAACACATGAAGCAGAGACTTCTATACAATCAGAGGAGTCGCCCCCTGGTGGTCAGGAGAGAGAATACAGCTTCAACACCTGAAGATTAGACTTCTATACAACCAGAGGAGTCGCCCCCCTGGTGGTCAGGAGAGAGAATGCAGCTTTAACACATGAAGCATAGACTTCTATACAACCAGAGGAGTCGCCCCCTGGTGGTCAGGAGAGAGAATACAGCTTCAACACCTGAAGCAGAGACTTCTATACAACCAGAGGAGTCGCCCCCTGGTGGTCAGGAGAGAGAATACAGCTTCAACACCTGAAGCATAGACTTCTATACAACCAGAGGAGTCGCCCCCTGGTGGTCAGGAGAGAGGATGCACAAGAGATTGAGACCATAAGTCATGTTCTCAGAGACTGACTCCTCCTGGTGCAGCCAGCCTGACGCCTCACGTCGGTATCTATAAGCGCCGTCAGAGTCGACCTCGGCGGCTCCGCCTCTATACATCAGAGACCGCCTGGCGATGACGTTCCTCCGAGGCCAAAGTCACGTGAGAGCGCAATTAGCAACACACACTCCATTAATAACGTTTAAGGCGCCCGCCGCCCGCTGAGCGCCGCATTAACTCCGCTGACTGCTGGCCCCCTCCCCCGCCCTGACGGATGGGCCGGCAGCCTCAAAGAGGTCACGTGTTCAGAGGACCACGCCGTTTCTGATGCATAAGCTGAACCGTATCCACGGCGACTGGAGGTCACGTGGACGCCGACTTGGTCAATTAATGACCAAACGCCGCTTGAAATTCACTAATTGACTGAGCAGCCGTAGAGAGCAGCATCACCGTTAAAGAACCAGTCTATTTATTTATGTTCACGTCTCTGTGTGAGCAGAGCTTTGTGTCCGTCATAGAGGATCTTGGCCACGCCCCCTTTCAGGCCAACACGAGCAAGAAGTGGCGGCGAGGGGGCGGGGCTTAGCGAAGAGTCCCTTTAGTCGGGATCCTCCATCATCGGGTTAAACTTTGTTCCTCAGACGGTAACACCGTGTGTTCACCACGACTTTTTTGCATCATGTCTTTTAATCATATTCTCCTAAATAAACATTAAAACCCTTTTATAGATGATCTAAAATAAATCACCTGAAAAATAACCAAGACTTTTTTTTAGCTCGATTTTTTTTTTTATCACCCTGGTGGGTGGAGCCTATCCCCCACTACCCGCGTGTCATGGAGTCTAGTTTGTGGAGTACTCTGTATATTTCACTGCAATACCTTCACGAGTGAAGAAGAGTACTGGTTCCCAAATAGGGAAACCGTGAAGACACTAAAAAACACTAAAAAAATATATTTAAAATTAGCATCCATTAAAAA
>CM070106.1:20925880-20999275 GCA_036178185.1 Liparis tanakae
AAACACACGCACACACAGACACACACACACACACACACACTCACACACACACCCCCTCAGTACCTGGGCTTCAGGGCTCAGCTGCTTCTCTCTCTCCTGTAGGGACACCTTGCAGTACGACTGCAGCGCCAGGTAGTTCTTCCTCTTCCACTTGCGGTCGAAGCGGTCCGCGTGCTGCTTGCAGTACGCAAAGAAGGGGTCGGCGATGTCCTGAGGAGGCAGAGACACGGGGGCGTCAGCCCGTCAGAACCCCCCCACTGTGACAGTGGGGGGGTTCTGGGAACGGCCAAACGCCAACACACACGCATGGAGGTTGGGAATTTAAGGAACACCGATATTGGGCCACAGCGGTTCGATCCCCGGCTCCACACGCCCACGTCCATGTGGGCGAGACGCCTAACCCCAAATGAACCTCCCGGAGCTGTGACTACGGCGTGTGAATGTTCGTTAGTCCTGATGTGCAGGTGAACCGTAGCTCCTCCCATTAGTGAAAGTTAGATAGTTCTGATTGGCAGGTGAACCTTAGCTCCTCCCATTAGTGAAAGTTAGATAGTTCTGATTGGCAGGTGAACCTTAGCTCCTCCCATTAGTGAAAGTTAGTTAGTTCAGATGTACAGGTGAACTTTAGCTCCTCCCATTAGTGAAAGTTAGATAGTTCTGATTGGCAGGTGAACCTTAGCTCCTCCCATCAGGGTATGAATGATGTCATGTGGTGTTGCAGCGCTCTGACAGGTGTCTCCAGTCCAGGTCCATCCACCAGTTACCTTGGTTTCTAACCGACCTCCCATCGCTCTACAGGAAATGGATCACACCTACGCAACCACCACTGGAATCTAATGTTATATGTTATCACTTACCTGGTGCAATATCATGTGCAATATGTTTAAGTACTTTTTGTTTATATACACTTTTCTATTCATTCTGTACATTAATATTCTACTGTTTTTTTATAATGCTTATTTATATTATTTTTTGTTTCTATTTTATTTTTCGTTTTTTTTGTTCACTTGTGAGCAATGCTACTGTGATCCTGTAATTTCCCCACTGAGGGACTAATAAAGGACCATCTTATCTTATCTTATAGTTTAGTATAACACTAATACAATATGTGTGTAGCCTGCTCTTTCTCTGCCTCTGTGCAGAAACACCAGGTTTAAAAACTATAAATAGACGTGCAAAAAAAAAGAGAGGGACCGCATTCAGATGTGATTGAGTATTCCAACATCAACTTTATGAATGAAGCATCAAAGCGCTGAACTATTGTGTGGAGCCCCGTCTCCTTCAGTCAGACCTCAGTGATTAGAGCGTCTTCAGGGTTCTGTACAGCCGAGCGTTGTCGTAAACTGGCGAATGTAGCGTAACTTCCCCGTGGCCATGTGCTGTGCACCGTGCACTTGTGTTCGTGGTGTAGTGCTCGCCTTATAAAACCTCAACTCTTTACGTAATGCTTCCATCCGGTCCGCTGAGCGGTTGCCAGGCAACACAAAACCTTAAAAAGGACCTTACCTCCTCCGCTGCCGCCTCAGACAGAAGCCCCTCCCTCTGGGCGCAGGTGACGTGGAAGTAGGAGCGGCACATGCCGGCGTCGCAGCTGATGCACACGCCGGTCCGGGCGAAGCGAGCGTCCTCACAGAAACTACATTCCTGAGGCGGGAGGAGGAGGAGGCGTCAGCGAGGAGGAGAAGTTTAAACTTCGGAGAAGAATTTGCCCGACGGCGAGTTGCGAGAGCCAATCAGAGTTGAGCGGCCTCCGTAGCATCATTACACTTATGAGATTTTTGTTTTTTAATCTGTACACGATTTTTGCCGACGTCTTTTCTTTGTATATTTTCTTTTAATAATTTTGTGAACATCTATAATAAGTTACGTACGACTGTCTGCTCATGTTTTAAGGTAATACTTGTATAAATGCTTTATGAGTTCTACCTGAACTTCATGTCCATCTGTATTATTAATTATAGTAAGACTAATTTAATACAACTTTAATTTTGTTGTTGCGCTGCATTTACCTTTTATTTGTATTTTATTTGAATTAAAAACATGATCAAAACAAAATCATCTATCATCCAAAATGTTGGCATCTTTTTTCATATATATATATATATATGAAAAAAGATGCCAACATTTTTTTTTAGATGATATATATATATATATATATATATATATATATATATATATATATATATATATAATATGAATGTTATGAACCCAAACGTGAGGGCGTTAGATATTGAGACATTTGTGGGACGTTAGGGTCAGTTCTTCATGGTGGTTGAAGGACATGATAACTGTTTCCACTGAGTAAAGCCACAGAGATAAGCCCCGCCCCCTATAAGCCCCGCCCCCTCTAAGGCGCAAGTGAAGCGAATGAAACGAAAAGCCACAAATAGTCAAGCGAGTCCTCTCACCCGAGTAAAGCGTGTCATTCTCAACGCTTTTAATGTGAACGCTGATGTAACTGATGGCGTAGATATTAGTAACAGCAGGGATGTCCTACATTGAGTCCACATGTCCTCTGTGAGAAAAGCCTTCTATTACACTGATGTGTGTCTTAATGGACACGACCATCTCCACGTCTTCCACTTCCATCGACATTCAAAGGGAAAAATGTCGTTGTTTTCCCATCGCATGTCGACGGCTTTGATCTTTTACTCTTTAACTTCATCTCGCTCACTCGGTGACTCGAGGTGTATATATACACATATTTATATATATATATATACATAAATATGTTTATATATATACATATTTATATATATATTTACATACATATTTATTTATATATATATATATTATATACATATTTGTATGTATATAAATATATATATATTTACATAAATATATATATATATATTTATAATAACTTGCGTCATCTTTCTCGGGTTCCCATATCTGGGGCTTCAGATGATGTCATTGCTTATACAGCCGCTGACACTTTCCTTTAAACCTCCACTTTAAATTCCTCGGAGGAAAATTCATCATTTGTGATATTGGGCTGTATGAAATAAACCGAGTTGAACTCCTGAACCTCTTTTAGTGCTCAAACTAAAGAACCGAAGAGTGAAACATGTGACCCCAGCTGCGTGCATACGTCTCAGAGTACTTGCCTTGGCCCCGTATTTTGAGTAGTTCATCTCCGTGAGCGTCACCGGTCGGAGTTTATCGATGTCTCCGAACGCGACGCCGGGAACGTACAGGGCGCAGACCACGTGCACCCACCTGGAGACGAGGGGAAGCAATCCGATTGGTTGATCGACTGGTCCAATCGAACGGAGAGACAACCAAAACACACGAGTACAGGGTTCTTACACATTTTGACCGATGGATTTCCAGGACTTTTCCAAGACTTTAAACCAAATTTCCACGAACTAAATGAAATCTCGGTATAAACATGAAAAATGTAGAAAATATTGCGTATTGAGAGCGTACGCCGGCTTATATTTTGAGTGTCTTTCTTTAAAAAACATATTAATTATTTCAAACTCGGTGTAAATGAACATTATAACACATTTCCATGACTTTTCCAAAACTTTTATGATGTAAGTTTTTTTCCATGACTTTTCCAGGCCTGGAAATGACCATTTAAAAATTCCATGACTTCTCCAGGTTTTCCATGAGCGTACGAACCCTGTGAGTAGTCAGGGTTCTTACACATTTTGACCGATGGATTTCCATGACTTTTCCATGACTTTTCCATGACTTTTCCATGACTTTAAACCACATGTCCATGACCAAACTGAAATCTCTATATAAACATGAAAAATTTAGAATATTTTACGTATTGAGAGCGTACGCCAGCTTATATTTTGAGCGTCTTTCTTTAAAAAACATATTCATTATCTCAAACTCGGCTCAAATGAACATGTGAATTTAACAAATTTCCATGACTTTTCCCAAACTTTTATGATTTACGTTTTTTCCATGACTTTTCCAGGCCTGGAAATGACCATTTTAAAATTCCATGACTTCTCCAGGTTTCCCATGACCGTACGAACCCTGTGAGTAGTTCTAAAAATGTCACAATTTCAAATATGTCGATTTTTTTCCCCCCCGATCACCGATTTCAAGCAACGCCGTCAAATCGGTGGACATCTGAGGCGGTGGTGATTTCTGCATTTAGACAATAAGGAGCTTCCCGTCCCGAGGCGGCGGTGAGCTCAGACGCTTCAGACGGGAGCGGCGGCGGCTGTGACACAATTTCAAATGCGGACTTCGGGGAAGAGAATCCAAAGTCCAATATAAAGATATCCATCTCCAGCAAGCAGCCGCTCCACAGTTTAATTTGCTGTGTTTTTCATGCTCTAGTGAAGTAGTAAATTCGGGTGCAGCCTGGCTGAGGAGCACTATCAGCGATAACGTGGCTGAAGCCTCCCCGCTTCACAGAACACACTCTCCTCTTTCTCTATCTCCTCTCCTCCCTCCATCCTCTCGCTCCTCTCTCTCCGCCGCCTCCTTAATCCCACCGCTTTCTCTCCCCGCCGCCGACTATACTGTACGTACAATTTTAGCTCTACGCGCATCGAACTTCGGCCTTTCTCAAGCAGCTGAGGGTGAAAATAAAAAAAACCCGGTCCGTCTCCCACCTCCCGGCGTCCGTCTCCTTGAAGATGCCGTCCTGGTTGGGGCACAGCTCGCAGCTGGGCGTCACGCCGTTCTTGCAGGCGTCGCAGAACCACGGCTCGGTGGAGTTCTCCGAGGCGGAGCTCATGATGGAGTCGCTCTCGCCGTCCACGCCGTAGCACCCTGGGAACACAGGACGGGACCGTCGGCACATGGCGGCATTCAGGATGGCTTAGGACAGTGGTTCTCAACCTTTTTTCAGTGATGTACCCCCTGTGACATACTTTTTTCATCCAAGTACCCCCTAACCAGCGCGAGTAGTGCCGGCGAGCGTTGTCGACGGGGGTACCGTTGGGTTGGGTTGGGTACCGTTGGGTTCCTATACGACCGGCGCCACCCGGACCAAACGCAACGCATATTTTGGTGCCTGAGCCGATTGAAATTGAAAAAATATATATATTGTGCACTTCTCTGGTGACTCCGCCCTGTCAGCAGGTTACGATAGCCGCATCACCGGTCCCCCTGAACACGAGCAGACCGATGATGACGAGCAGCCGGAACTCAGATCAGTACCGGAACGTTGATCGCAAGTCTTGCTTTCATGAAAGTAGCCGAATAATTCATAAATTAGCCATACTTTTTTTATTTGAAGTATCGGTTCAGGCACCGTTTAGTCACAGGTATCGTTTTAAGAGTACCGGTTTAGCATTGATATCGGAAAAACACAAACGGTATCCATCCCTAGTCATCTTCACCGAGGGCCACATCAGCCTCACGGCCGCCTCTTAAAGGGCCGGTGTAACTGTAGCGCTGTATAAACTGCTCCCGAACATATTGTTAAATAACTCTCTTTGCATTAGATTATTGTTCATTCAAGTGTAGAGGTATTGTACACAAGGACATTTCTCTAATATTATAACACAAATCCATTTAATTTGAAACCTTCAAAATAAAAGCACAGGATATAAAAGGTGCCTTTCGAGTCGTCAGGGGCCGCATAAAATGACGTGGTGGGCCGCATTCGGCCCGCGGGCCTTGTGTTTTGTGTGTACAAAAAAGAAAAAGAAAACAGTAGGCCAGAGATAAAAGAGGAAGAGAGTCTAACTAAGAAGGTACACTGTGATGATTGTGTTCCATAAAGAAAGAGGGGTAGACATGTTGGTTGAACCTGAAGACTAACAACCTCTACAACCTCTACAACCTTCCAACCTCTACAACCTCTACAACCTCTACAACCTATCCAACCTCTACAACCTCTACAACCTCTACAACCTCTACAACCTCTACAACCTTCCAACCTCTACAACCTCTACAACCTCTACAACCTATCCAACCTCTACAACCTATCCAACCTCTACAACCTCTACAACCTATCCAACCTCTACAACCTCTACAACCTTCCAACCTCTACAACCTCTACAACCTCTCCAACCTCTACAACCTCTACAACCTCTACAACCTTCCAATCTCTACAACCTCTACAACCTCTACAACCTATCCAACCTCTACAACCTCTACAACCTATCCAACCTCTACAACCTCTACAACCTCTACAACCTATCCAACCTCTACAACCTCTACAACCTATCCAACCTCTACAACCTCTACAACCTATCCAACCTCTACAACCTATGCTGCTCGGGATTTGTCATAGGCGCTCGGCAAAATGTCTTAGGCGCTCGCCCAAATTTTCTCTATGCAAGAAAAACCCTGACATTATGTAATTATGTATCGCAATCAGAACCAACTAATATCCTCTCTCTGGAGGTTAAATATTCAAGAAACTCCTGAAACTGAAGGCGTAATCCATCGTTCATCGAGCCGAATGGACAAGAGGTCACATGGGTCTGCACCGTGGTCTGCCATAGGTTAGTTCTGCTTCTGGTCAGATATTGGTCAGTGATTGCGTAATAGAAGTTTTCCTGTGGTTTGTGGTATGCTCTCGTCTTGTCTGGGAACCAATTCAAAAGACAAAAAGTGATGAAATAACAAACACTCACAGGACCTGGTCTCAGCGCTGTCAATCTACTGGGACTCTGCAGCGCCACAAATTGAACATCCGATATCAAAATGTGCCCCGGAGAAGCCGAAGCGAAAGAATTTGAATAGCGTGCTCTTCATTTTTCTTTCTTCCCGAGGTTGCCTAAACAATTACGTGGCTGATGTGGTTTCTATGGCAGCTATTACACCGGGCGGACGTGCTCCTCGCTACCAATGAGGGCAGCAATCAGCGCTCCGCCTCCGCTGGGGAGATAACGCCAACTCCTAATTCAGTCGAGCAGCCCTCGGGCTTTTCGGAGCAAAGGGAAAGACTCGCAAATCAGAAGCCGGGCCGACGCCGCGCGCTCAGACCCCGCACTTCGTTTGGTGGGTGCTCGTCCTTTTTCTGATCGAGGGACGAATCCCTCATTTTTTATTCTGCTCTACAGAGCACCGGGTTTTGGTTTCCAGAGGCCGGACACACCAGTCCAGCTTCTGATTACTACACTGGTGCAATTAAGTCACAGCGGGAAACTGGTTCCGACCTTCAAAAAACGGGCGAACGACTGAGAATCTAACGACCCACGATGTCACCGTAACCGCCGCCTAGTTCTCTGCCTCCATTTTCCTCCACAGCGGGGGGCGAGGACAGGAGGCTAAATCCTGCCAGCTCCAAGATATCTCTCCTCGACGTTTATTCTCTTAAAGGAGGAGGCATTACTGGGGTAACTGTGGCAACCGTTGGGCCCCATCATCCTCGCTGATTGGGCTTTGAACCGTGGAACTGGGGGCGGTGGACGACCACGATGCCCGGTTTAACCGCCTTACGGCTCCGTGGCACGGATCTCGGGTGTTCCCTTTGAACCGAGACACAAAGCTCAGCCTGTTAAGCCACTGGGTGGCTGGCTAATAGCAGCTAAGCTGACCAAAAGTGATGACTGCTGGATATCTTCGTAATCCCCGAAGGGAAAAGATTATCCTCGTCAGGAATGACCAGATTGGCAAGAAAAGAGAGAAAAAAGAGAAAGAGGGGTCAAGGTAAGAGTTGGCTACCGGAACGCTGCCGCCAACTTTACCGAGATTTAATAGAAAGGACCGTTTGACTAAAGCCACGTGGAGCGGCTGCCTCCAGCAGTGAGGATGCATTCAAAGACAGCAAGGACAATGCAGGGGCGTTCCCATGGGTGGCGTTCCCATGGGTGGTGTTCCCATGGGTGGTGTTCCAATGAGTGGTGTTCCAATGAGTGGTGTTCTCATGGGTGGTGTTTCAATGAGTGGTGTTCTCATGGGTGGTGTTTCAATGAGTGGTGTTCTCATTGGTGGTGTTCCAATAGATGGCATTCCCATGGGTGGCATTTCAATGGATGGTGTTCCAATGGGTGGTGTTTCAATGGGTGGTGTTCCAATGGATGGCGTTCCAATGGTTGGCGTTCCAATGAGTGGTGTTCTCATGGGTGGTGTTTCAATGAGTGGTGTTCTCATGGGTGGTGTTTCAATGAGTGGTGTTCTCATGGGTGGTGTTTCAATGAGTGGTGTTCTCATGGGTGGTGTTTCAATGAGTGGTGTTCTCATTGGTGGTGTTCCAATAGATGGCATTCCCATGGGTGGCTTTCCAAAGGATGGCGTTCCAATGGTTGGCGTTCCAATGAGTGGTGTTCTCATGGGTGGTGTTTCAATGAGTGGTGTTCTCATGGGTGGTGTTCCAATAGATGGCATTCCCATGGGTGGCTTTCCAATGGGTGGCATTTCAATGGATGGTGTTCTAATGGGTGGTGTTTCAATGGGTGGTGTTCCAATGGATGGCGTTCCAATGGTTGGCGTTCCAATGGGTGGTGTTCCCATTAGATGTAGATATAAGTGATGAAGTTGGCAGCCGTGGATTTCCATGACTTTAAACCAGATTTCCATGACCAAATATTTTGTGAAATCTCAGTGTCTACGTGGAATTGAGAAAATGTCGTATTTAAACTAACAGTGAGAATTCCAAAGTATACAGTTCATACACAGAGTAAATGAACATAAAGTTATACATGTCCATAACTTTTCCAAAACTTTTGGGATTTTTAAATTTAAAAAAGAATATCTTCCAGGCCTGAAAATAACCATTTTAAAAGGTCGTGACTTGTCCAGGTTTTCCACGAGCGTCGGAACCCTTCTCATGAGGACAGCTGAACGAGGGAGCGGTCAGACGTGTGAGTGAACGAGTGGAGAGGGATCAAGAGCGCAGACGTTTCCTTCAAGGGGCTCTGAGCAGCTTCTCATTCCTTCACAGCCACAAACACAGAACAAATAGATGATGTCATGCTTTCAGAAAGTAAAATGTCACGACTGGTTTGATGACTGGTCGTTATGAAATAGTTTCCATGTAACTTGATCCGACGTGAGGTCAAAGGTCAGGGATGGCTAAGTGTACAGATTTAAAGCCCTCCGAGGGGAGGTTGTGATTTGTGATTCTGGGCTGTACAAAATAAACTGAATTGAATTAAATTGCAAAACTGTTATTCTTCTGTGGTGAATTAAACTATATATCTGTGAGATGTTTGAAGTGGTTTACAGAAGTTTAAGTTCCTCAGCCTTTAGGGGAGTCAGACAGTATTAAGGGCACGTGGTTATGTTCCCTGTCCCCGCGTGGCCGACACAGAAGGCCCACACGAGTCCAGAATGCCACGGTAACTATATTGACGGTACATTTGAGTATAACAGATCACGTTCACTGGGTGGGAAGAGGACGGCGGCTCGATGCAGATGAATTATTGACGTGGATCTCGTCTACATTGACCCGTCATCGTGTTGCACTCAGGAGACGACCTGGAAGCTTCTGGATGTTCAGGCGACTGAATGAAGAAGAAAAGCAGCAGCGTGACACGTAGCACGTGAAGAGGGGCCTTCTGTGGCTCTGAGCGGCAACAGGAATACGAGGAGAGGGGTTGCTGCGTCGTGGCGATGACGTCGGCCCGTACGCTCATCAGAAGGCGGAGGACTCCGGGGAGATCTCTCTGCTTCAGATCTCTCGGCCAGGTGGAGCGAGCCCACCTTTCATGTCGGCGGGGTGGTGTGAGCAGAACAAAGAGAAGGAGCCGAGCAGCGAGATTGGTACGAATCAAAGTCCTTCCTCGTTTGACCTTTCCCGTGACCTCTAGAGCACATCTTCATCTCCAGCATCAGGACCGCCTCTTGTCCAGCTCGCCGAGTGCGCCGATGAAAAACAATGATAAATCTACCTGTTACTGTTATTTTGAGTAACCACAGGACCGTATGGCTCAATACAGAACACCCCGTCAGTCTCAACCAATCAGAAGGCTTGATTCATCGACCCGTAGTGTAGCTGCGTCTACGGTGTATGAATTTAACATGTTAAGTGTCTTTGAGTACCTTAAAAAGTTCTATATAAATTAAATGGATCATTATTATTATTATTATTATTATTATTATAATTATGATGATGATGATGATTCTTAAATGTAGAGCAGGATAGATCTTGTATGATCTTTCTGTAGATCCATTTATTATGCTGTTGCAGTGAAAACAGTATTTTGCCCAGTGGAGGCCCCAAAGTTATCCGTGAGGAACTTTTAACTACATTTTAACTATAAATATGATTTCCTTTGAAAACACAGACTTGTCTATTTTCTAGATTTCAGGAATTTGGAAAGATATGATTTGCTATATTAGAGGGAGTGACATTTTTTTTTACATCGTAATCTATTCTCATTTTAATTTTTCATCATTTCATATCTCTAATAATGATAGTGTGATGTGTGGACTGGGATCAGTACCAAACCAAACACACTGATGTGTGTGAAGTGTTGTTGGCCATCCTGGGATGTTGTTGATAACAGGTTATGCATTGTGCGGCCCTCTACTCACATGAGCCCATAGCACCATCACACCAGACCCCTCAGGCACAAGGCTTTGATCTCCTTTATATCCTGGGCTTTTATTTTGAAGGTTTCAAATTAATTGCATTTGTGTTATAATATTAGAGAAGTGTCCTTGTGTACAAAAGCTCTACACTTGAATGAACAAATAATTTAATGCAAAGAGTTATTTAACGATATGTTCGTGAGGAGTTGATACAGCGCTACAGTTACACCGGCCCTTTAAGAGGTGCTGATGCTGATGTGGCCCTCGGTTAAGATGAGTCTGAGGCCTCCGCCCTAAGGGATTACCAGGACTACACCATCACTACTTCACGGTGACGGTGTCCTGAATTACCCTCTCAGCCACATCAGAAACTTTTCCTGGCTGCCGTCACCACGGTTACGGAATATACCATCATTTTACATCTTTTCCCAGAAATAAAAAACAATTTAGTAAATTTTCATCCATCCGCTCTCAAGTAAAAAACTATTTAAAACTAAAATTTGAGGCCCAATGTAGTCTGTTTAGGGAAGGAGCAGACAGCCGTCCAATGAGATCAGAGGAGGAGCTCCACAGTGATTGGACGTCGCTGACGACCATCTTCTCTAGTCAAAGGCCCGTTCATTGGCTGCTAGATTCCGTGCTGTAGACCTCAAGGAGAAGCTCTTATGTCTCGACACAACAACAACAACAACAACAACAACAACAACAAACAGCTGTGCCACTAAGTGACAGCAGGATGAAGTTGTGTATTCTGCTGGCCGGACCGCCTGTGTCCTTGGAGAGGAGATAGGAGGCCGGCCTCCAGCGCCGCCGCCGCCGCCGCCGCCGCCGCACTCTCAGACCACTTAGTGTCCCCTCTGGGTCGTTTCCAGAGAGATTAAACGCGTCTCGGAGGAAGAATATATCAACCACGCCAGAGAACAAGATAAAAGTTAAGACCTACTCCGAGTATATCTCCTGTCTGCCTACGGAGAATGTGTGATGAGGGCGACTGCCACACAACAGTGTGCACACTCGCGTGTGTGTGTGTGCTGACACAAACACACAAACTGACACAACGCGACTCACGCCCTGATCACAATACTCACATTAATGGAGCTCAAAATCAAAAGATATACACATTTTGCTATTTGTACGTCATCAAATGACCAACATGTAGGAACTCCTCTGCCTTCAGTGTCCAGTTTGTTTGTGTGTGTGTGTGTGTGTGTGTGTGTGTGTGTGTGTGTGTGGCGTTATTCTTTTATTAATATTTTCAAAAGATGCTCACAGCTTCTGAGAGGCTGGATTCAGGGATGTCTGGCCCTGTTGTTTTGTTTTTGTCTTCTTTAACCCTCCTGTTACCTTCAAACTTACTAACATATTTTACCCATGGGGTCAATTTGACCCCAGCAATTAAAACCTCCAGATAAAATTATTAGAATTGATATTGTTTCCCAAGTTTAAGTGTCACTTTACGTTGGTTTGTTTGTCGACTACCTAAATAGCTCTTTAAATAAATAAAAAAGTTGATATTTATTATATGTTTTAACAAAGTAAAAAACAGCCTGGGTCAAATTTACAAGTGTATAAGTTGTGTACAGGACATTGAAAACATATCATCATGTGAATTTGAGGTTTTTCCAGTTGTCCCCAATAAATTAGGAAAAGTCATGAAATATGAAGCAAAAAAAAAAGATGTCAATAATTTTTTTAGAGACGTTAAAAATTGAATGGGATCAAATTGACGCCAAAGGTAACAGGAGGGTTAACTGATAATCATTCAAATCATTACCTGTCGATTGGACATTTTATTAGAATGTAAAATCAATCTGTTCTTATTCATATTCTTGTTGAGCTTAAAATCAGCGTTTGGTTCAGCGGCTCTTGGCGCCTTTAGAGGGGAGGTGACGTCATACATGAGGTCATTGGAGATGGTCAGGGCCACGTTGATCCGCCTGGACTACGAATGTGTGGACCAATCACAGAGCGGCGTGGACGGGACACACACCTGGACGCCCGGCCGCCTACCTTCGTGCACCGTCACCCCGCAGTTGTCACACTGGATGATCTCGTCCGCGTCCTCGCTGTTGTCTCCCAGGCAGACGCAGCAGATGAGGATGTGCTGCGTGCTCCAGGTCTGGGACCGGTCCAGCAAGGCATCCTGGGTAATGGGGAAACAGAGGCACATCAAAGCCACTTCGCGGCGTCCCGGGTCGTCCTCGTCACCTGCTTCAATCTGCTCTCCATCAGCACCAACCAGCTGCTCCACCCCCAGAACAAGTTAAACAACCAACTACATCCTTAATTTGAAAGAAATAAAGAAATTCAAATGTGAATTTACTTCTCTTTTTTAAATACTAGATTCAGAGAAGTGATGGAGTCAAGAGAAGTGATAGAATCAAGAGAAGTGATAGAGTCAAGAGAAGTGATGGAGTCAAGAGAAGTGATAGAGTCAAGAGAAGTGATAGAATCAAGAGAAGTGATAGAGTCAAGAGAAGTGATAGAGTCAAGAGAAGTGATAGAGTCAAGAGAAGTGATAGAGTCAAGAGAAGTGATAGAGTCAAGAGAAGTGATAGAGGAGTGATAGAGTCAAGAGAAGTGATAGAGAAGTGATGGAGTCAAGAGAAGTGATAGAGTCCTATCCTAACACAAGAGAAGTGATAGAGTCCTATCCTAACACAAGAGAAGTGATAGAGTCCCCCTCTTGGGTCCAGCCCTGATCTAAAGCGTGGGAGACGTCTGAACGTCTCTCTTCCTCCTCCGTTGGCGAGGACCACGGCGCTCACCTCGTGGCCTTTCCCCTGGGACATGCTGTCGTTGGTCAGCTCTTCATCGAAGGCGTTGCTGCTCTTCGTCGGCGTCTTCTTCTTGAGCTTCTTCATATCTTTGTCACTTTCACTGCTGCTGTTGTTGCTGTTGTTGCTGTTGTTGTTGTTGTTGTTGTTTTTCTCGTCGCCGTCCTCCTTGTCGTCGTCGTCGTCATCATCGTCGTCGTCGTCGTCGTTGTCGTCATCGTCATCCTCCTCATCGTCGTCGTCGTCCTCGCTGGCGCTGCCCCCCTCCCCCTCGGGCCCCCCTTTCTGCGCCGCCGCCTTGCCCTTCTTCTTGCCCGCCGCGGGCCTCCAGTCGTTGTCGTCCTCGCTGTCGTAGTCGTCCATCTCGTTCAGCTCCTCCATGGTGGTGAAGTCCAGCAGGGGGCGGTTCCGCCGGAAGTTCCACTTCTTGGGCTCGGCCTGAGACTCCTCCGCGCTCGCCCCGCCGTCCCCGGAGGTCGAGTCGGCGCCGGCCCCCGCAGCCGCCTCCGGCTCCGCCTCCGGCTTCGGCTCCGTCTCCGTCTTCGGCTCCGTCTCCGTCTTTAGCTCCGCCTCCAGCTCGGGCGCCGGCGCCTTCTTGCTCCTGCGGCGGCTCTTGGGCGCGGGGTCGGCGGCGGCGTCGAGAGGCCGCGCTTGCCTTCGCCGTCCCCGGTCACGCTGTCGGCCGCCAGGTCTTTGGCCTCCTCTTCGTCGATGCCGTCGTCTGCGGAGCCGGCGTCTTTGTCCGAGTCGCTGCCCGAACCCGCGGCGCTCGCCTTGGACCCGTCCTCGTCGCTGTTGTTGCCCGTGCCGTCCGACCCTGAGGGGTTGGACACAATCACGGGAGCTTCAGCACACACCCTACCTGTGAGAATCTTTTGGGCTCTTCGATTATGAGATATTCCACACGGCGGCGAGGCGTTAGGCCCGAGCTTACCTGAAGCATCTCCCACTTCGAAGTCACTGTCGTCCGAGCTGTCGTAATCCAAGGCGTCGAGGAGGGAGGTGGCGAGGGGCTTCACCTGCCGGCGCTTCAGGCTGCGGTCCACTGGGAGGAAACACACGGAGGCAGAGTTTGAGGAAGAATCTCAACCCCATAACACCCGTTATTAAAGTGTTGCCTCGAGATGACGACCACGCGTTATGAGAAGATACAGCCCCCATCGGGTGGTGATGTCACAACACGGTCAAAGGAATATCAGATGTGTGTCCCGGCTGAATGGAAAAACGCACGACACGTCACAGTCCTGTCACAGATAGAACACCTCGACAACGTGTGCCCGTTTGTGCAGACGTCCATTGGACTTTTTGAGTTAGTGGTTCGCCCGACGGGCCTTTTACGTAGAAAGGTTCTAGAGAAGATGGACGTGTTCGGGAAGCAGGGAGCGGTCTTTCTTTAACGTCCTCAACATCGGAAACGTGTCAAACGGAAACAAGAGAGACACGCCATCAGTACGGCCCGCCGAACACGAGTGGCGTGCGATTCGTAAGCGGCCCACAGTGTATGGACCCGCATCAGGAGCGACACGTCAGTCAGAACCAGTACCTGGACAGTGGGGAGTACTATTTGCCAGTAAAGCAGGACTGTATTGTCTCAGAGCGCCATGTCAAAGGAACAGACACCAATAGTGACCATATGACAGTAAACAAGGCTGAGCATCTCTCTGTCTGTGTCTGTAGGTCCACCAGGACCGGAAGCTGCTCAATAAAACGCCTTGTTCGCCTGTTCGGGAAGCAGGTTCGCTGACTAAAAACCACACGGGCTCCCGTTACGTCCTCGATTCAGGTGTGTGTGTGTGGGGGGGATGCTGTGGAGGAAACAGGCCCCACGGTGGGTGTTTGTTGACATTCTGCACACCTTTAAAGTCACAGCAGCGAACAGCAGAACACGCGAGGCGAGCTCGGCCGAGTTCGGCCCGGCGGCTTCGACTGGAGTTCGCTCGGTGCCACGAACCTCGCGCGCACACACCGTGCGTTAGCCTGTTAGCTCGGTGTTAGCACACAGCGCGCCGTCTGTTCTCCGCGCAGCTTCTCTCGCTCTCGTCTCCGCGTGCACACCAACGCCTCGCGGACGACAACCGGTGCGCGAGCGCGTATGAGCCTACCGCGTCCTCTCGTCTGCCGAGCGGAGGAGCTAACGGTGGCTAGCATTAGCTGCGGCCACTCGCGTCATATTACGATATATATTGTCGCACACGCGCCGCTCCGTCGGGCTCCACGCACATACACGTATGACCGAGACGTGTGAGAGCGTCCCGCCGGCATGACGACGAACCGCCGGGAGCAGAGGCACAACTCTGCGCAGAGAAAATTTGCATTAGCATTAGCATTAGCATCGTTAGCAACATTAGGCGCTAGTCACAAAGCACAGCTGGGCTAGCTAGCTTAGCCGGCTAGCTGATAATTAGGAGTTCGAGGCGAGACAACGCGTTGTTAAATCCACCGAAACGACATCGCGCTGACTCGCGGAGGGAAACAACAACGTGGGAAAGCAGCACTCACTCTGTAGTTCGTTATTTTACTACAAGGAACAAGGCGGCTCTCCTTTTAGCAGCATGTTATGTGGACAATGGGAAACACAGCCGCTGTGACGTATGCCGACCGGAGGATGTTGCCATGGGGACCGTACGGGACAGACGAGGAGGACCGTTACGTTACGGAGACACGGAGACACGAGAACGATGCCCAAAGGAATTATTCTTTATTACCTATAAAACCTCAAATTAATAAATCCAATATTTTAGAGATGAAATGATGCTTTGTCATTTATGAATGTAGTTTTTAATATTTTTGGAAACACATGTACAGCATAAGCAGAGCTGAACCCAAACAGTGACACTGCAATAACACCTCAAGCTAATACCATTTTTAAAGCATTCAAAATCAAAACATATATATGTGTGTATATATATGTGTATATATATATATATATATATATATATATATATATATATATATATATATATATATATATATATATAAAAAGGGACAATGTAAAGTTAAAACATAAATGTCTCCATGTGATGCGCTGTACCAGATTGTAGCTACAGCTCATTTGCATCTGTAGTCCCTTGACAGACCATAATAAACATTAAAAAATAGCACACATAAAACAATAACAAACAGTCCAGGATGAGACACACTAAAATAATATATGTGGTAAGAAGAAAAATACACACAATGCAAAGCTACAGTATAGCATATTAGTAATAAAAAACATAAGTAAGTAATAAACATTAGAAGTAAGTAATACGAGCCGTATTAATCTCTCTCAATGAGCACACCCCTGACCAGCTTTTAACTGATTTTCTAGATTATTTTTTAAAGTGCTGATAGAGCTGCAGCTCTACATGAGACGCAAGAACATCTCTGTTATGTGTGCTCACAGTATGGTGGACAGTAAACTGAAGCCAGCCTTCAAGAGGAAACTAATTAATTTAAAACACACACACACGCACACACACACACACACACACACACACACACACACGTGTGTGTTTGACCTATACACATTTCATGGGTTAAAATGGCTTCACATGCCATATATGTGTTACCTGCTGTTACCTGCTGCCCTGAACCTGAAACCTGAACCTGAAAAGGCCAATACTGACAGAGAGGGGACCGTTTGGGACTCATCCTGTGAAATTCATATAGGAAAAAAGGATATAATGTTTGCAGTGGATGGAGTTAGACCTGGACGTGAAGGTACACTGTAAGTGTTCATGTAACTCTGTAATGATTCCTTCTGGTCACATGACATCTATTGTTCATCTGGTCACATGACATCTATTGTTCATCTGGTCACATGACATCTATTGTTCATCTGGTCACATGACATCTATTGTTCATCTGGTCACATGACATCTATTGTTCATCTGGTCACATGACATCTATTGTTCATCTGGTCACATGACATCTATTGTTCAGTCCATCCAGGAGAGGGATCCTCCTCTGTTCTCTCCTGAAGGGTTCTTCACCTTTTTTTCCACCTGAAAGTTTTTTTTTCTATTTTTTTGGAGTTGTTCCTGATCCGATGTGAGGTCAAAGGTCAAAGGTCAGGGATGTCTATGTGTACAGATTGTTTGTTTGTGTATTTTATTCAGTCAATCAAATCAAATACCATACAATATTATTATATATAATATATAAGAGAAAGACTGAAAAGTTATAGGTAGAAGCAAAACATGCTTATAAATTCCTATCCTAAATTAAAATCAAAATAAATCTGAAAATTCATATAAAATAAAGAAAAAACAACAAACAAAATAAAAAACTAAATATACAGTATATATATATATATATATATATATATATATATATATATATATATATATATATATATATACATACATACATATGCATACACACATATACATATGTCATAAGACATACTACTACATACATCTTCCATATAAATACGTTTTAAATCACATTTAGCGGTAAATTCATAATTTGTGATGTTGGGCTGTATAAAAGGACCGTAATTGAATTGAAGCGTCTGAGAAAATGACTATAGTTAATTTCCCCGAATTAATTTCCTTAATTTGCTGCAATTATTTCTTCTTTCAAACATTTGTCTTTACATTGAGGAGTCACGCTCTCACTGCATTCACTCTTTCTTTGGGTACTCGGGAAGAACCCGGAACGTTCCTTTCAAAGGACGCCGCTGCACTAAACGCACAAACGCACTTTAGCTCATTTTCAAAACAAAGAGCTTTTGTTTCCTTTGCCCTCCACTGACTTTGGCCGTTGAGCAAATAAGAGACGATTACAATAAACCAGCGTAGATTGATCCTGATACACAGAACGGGGAAGACGGATGGCGGAGGCGAGCAGAAGGGATGATTACAGCGTCCTCGCTTGATGACGAATGTCTCTGCGCCGCCGGAGGAAACCCGGCGGTCGTATCGCGGCGGCCATCGTTGTCATCATCGCTATCGGCACCTCCATCGCCTCCCGTCCCGCGCTGACTTCATCGGCGTGGAGCCGGAGATCAGCCGATAGCCAGGTGACAAATGGAGGTCTGATATTACACCGGTCAGTGCGACAACACCTTTACACCCACTGAGAACACGCAGAACCATGATGTTCTTTAGTGGTTCTTTATATGATGTAGTGGCACTCCGTCTAATTTTGAGTCTTCCGTACCACACTTTTGAGATCAGTCCTTTTAGAAAGCTATTACCGGTAATTAAAACGCGAGTGACACAAGTGGTTCGTTCATACAAAATTGTGTTTACTAAAACAAAAATGTAAAGTTACAGGTACACAGGTCACACGGTCAAAACACTATATCGCTTCCATCTCTCTGAACTCAAAAACAAGACTGACAGCTCAACGCACAGCTGATATAGTGACATGACGTCATCTGATTGGACGCTTAGATTCTAACAAATTATTAAGCTTTTAAATACAATACTAAATTATAAATGTTAGCATAAACATTCTTTCAAATCATAATAAATTTTTTTATCTTTAGTTAACATTTTAAATCTTTTTAAGCTAAATTACTATAACAAATTAAATCAGGCATTTGGCTCTTACATACGGCTTGGTGGTTCTACTAAGAACCATCATTACTGAAGATGGTGCCTTAGAAGAACCTTTTATTGAAGGTTGTTTGAGAACCCTTTATAGGTTATCTGAAGAACTCTTTAAGGAAATGGTTCTTTAAAGAACCTTTTGTTGAAGGGTTCTTTAAAGAACCCTGGTTTGAAAGGTTCCTTATGGAACCAGAAATGGTTCTTTCAAGAACTATTTATTTAAGGTTCTTTGAGGCATCTTTATAGGTTCTTTGAAGAACTATTGAAGGACATGTTTCTTTACAGAACCCTGGTTTGAAAGTATGGAGGACTAAAAATGACTTAAGTATAAATAAATAAATAAATGAATAAATATAGGAATAAATAAATAAAAACTTAAATAAATGTATAAATAAATGTATAAATGCTTAAATACATGTATAAATAAATACATAAATGTATAAATAAATGCTTAAATAGAGGAATGAATGAATATAAGTTATAAATCAACAGGACATCATTAAATAAATATATTTCTATCATTTCTGTATTTCTTCATTTATTTATTTCTCTATTTATGTGTCCACACGTATTTCTTCATTTATTTATGTGTGACATTTACGTGTCCGTATATTCAAATGAGCTGGGGCGGTCCGAACCTCTGTCTAAAGCCTGATTGGTCACAGGAGTGTGATGCACCAGGTGTGTTATGCTCTACTACTCCTGCCTCGCTCAGCTCACCGTTAGCAGGAGGTTCGGACCGCCCCAGCTCATTTATCAATTCGGACACTGAGAACAGACTTGTGTTCTTTTGCAGTCTGGTCTTGGGGTCTTGTCTGGTCTGGTCTTGGGGTCACATAGAGTCTGGTCCTGGGGTCTGGTGTTGGAGTCAGAAATCTCGAAAAGCAGGGCGGTCTTTCTGGTCACCACATCAACTGTTCTTGTTAATTATTCACTTTAAGACTTTATTACATGTTATTACATTTATTAAGCATTTATTTATTCATTTATTTATGATCTTAACTCAGTCATTTGTCGTTATATTAAAATAATAAACTCTTTTGCCTGGAGATCCCATGTTATAGACTATTCTCTGGGTCATGGTATAGACTATTCTCTGGGTCATGGTATAGACTGTTCTCTGGGTCATGTCATAGACTGTTCTCTGGGTCATGTCATAGACTATTCTCTGGGTCATGTCATAGACTATTGTCTGGGTCATGTCATAGACTGTTCTCTGGGTCATGTCATAAACCGCTGTTGGGTCATGTCATAGACTATTGTCTGGGTCACGTCATAGACTATTGTCTGGGTCACGTCATAGACTATTGTCTGGGTCATGTCATAGACTATTGCCTGGGTCGTGTTATAGACTATTCTCTGGGTCGTGTTATGTGCCCAGAGAACAGTCTGCTCCTGCCGCTCTTTACCCTGTCTGTGGTCTGGGCACTTTAATGTGGACGGTACAATAACTACCAAAACATACAGGAAGTTGTTATTGTGATTTCAGTAATTGGACGAATCATTTTCCCACTCCAGTGTCAACACTTTGCTCTTTGTACTCCTCCATCTTATATTTGATGCGCTGTACTCTCAACCCCCCGAGCTAGGCTGAAAACATCTTCGTCCAGAATACAGATGGTAAATATGTTTGTCTGCAGTGTATAAAAGACTTGTTTTGGGGAGAAAAGTGGTGCATGTTTAGAGGAATTGAAATCCTGTGAAACGGATGGTGTAAGAGCCAAACGTGGTAGTTGAATTGTGTTACACTGGGTGGCGCTGTTCTGGGCTCCCGGGTTTGCCTGTGAAGTCCATTGGATGAGTCCTGACATCAGGGGTTGGACCACGGAAAGAGAAAGGGCTTTAGTGAGCGGGTTAGCTGCCTCCATCGCTCTGTTGAACCACGGGACCGGATTATGTACCAACAAACACACATTCAGACCACGTGGGACATCGGTGGATCACGTCTGAGATGGAGGAAGTTGAGGTTGAAAGAAGAGCGCGTCCACCAGATCAACCCGGAGAAAACATCCCCTCAGCAGCTCCTCTGGGGCTTCACCGCTTCACTCGCTGGACGATTCGTGGTTTATTCGCTTCGTTCTCGCCGTAGAGGGGGCGGGGCATATAGGGGCGGGGCTTAGAGGGGCGGGGTTTATCTCTGTGGCTTTACTCCGTGGAAACAGTTATCATGTCCTTCATCCAGCCTGAAGAACTGACCACTAGTTCTGCTTCATACTTGTTGAGAACGTCACACAAATGTCTGAACATGTAACGTTCTCCTGTTTGAGTTCATAACATTAATATATATATATATATATATATATATATATATATATATATAAAAAGATGCCAACATTTTGGATGAGAGATGACTATCATGTTTTTCATGCAAATAAAATACAAATAAAATGTTAATACAGTGCAACAACAAAATTAAAGTTGGATGAAATTAGTCTTAATATAATTACTAATACAGATGGACATGAAGTTTAGGTAGAACTCATAAATAATTTATACAAGTATTACCTTAAAACAAGAGAAAAGATTAGTACATAACTTATTATAGATGTTCACAAAAATATTAAAAGAAAATATACAAAGAAAAGACATCGGCAAAAATCGTTTACACTCAATTCTCGTCATTCACAGGCCAAAAATGTGCGTCTATATATAAATATAAAAAATGAAAATGAAACGGTGTCCATGAAGCTGCGCTCTCATTGGTTCAGAAAGGACAGACTGGTGAAGACGTGCCGATACGATCACGTTTTAAAGACGTATTTAAGGGTTTGAATTTAAAAACCACATCCTGAATGATCGCACACGGACTCCACTGGTTATCTCCCATCTTGTGGTGTGAAAGCGCAGAGAGGCTGGAGTCATTTAAAGGAGACAAATGAGCTGCACAAACATACAGTACGTTGAGAATCGCCCTCGACCCATTACGCTGAAGGGGTACGATGAAATGCGGCGGACGATAAAACTAAGATAGTTGCAACTTTAGAGGAGCGGGATGGAAAAGGCGGCGCAGAGAGCTGAGGAAGTGTCCCAACACAGATATCAGTCAGCTCGATGAGCCGGAGGACAGAAGCAATTACAGTGAGAGCAAGAATAACACTGGGTTTAGGAAATAAAAACATTACTGTAAGGACGCACCATGACAAGGAAGGTTTAAAACCTCATTTGAAGAGGAGTAATTGCATTGGATGTTATTTATGAATACTAAAGGTAGAATGTACCAGAATGTCTGTGTTGATCTACACGTACCGCCTCCCTACACTTCAGCATTTTGCATTTAAATTGGAATATCTATCTATTCGTACGGTGTAAATCATGTGATGCCGTGTTCTTCATTTATCTTTCATGAGGCTGCCTTTACATTCCTTTCTGGATCTGGAGGACGTGAGGCGTGTTCCCAGCCGGATGGCGGTGCAGGCCGATGTGTGGCGGTGAAACGCTGACGCCATCACTTCTGATGCGTGCTGAACAAATGATATCTTGAGAAGCATCGTTGTCGAGCTTTCAGTCCAATCAATCTGTTCATGCAATTCGATGAAGATAAAAGGACATGTTTTAATGTATTCATCTTTAATGCAGTGGTTGCTCAGAGTTCATAAGGCTCCTCCAGGGGCCTTCAGGTCCCAGTGGATGGGACCTGAAGGGATTGTACTACTGTTGACTTTAAAATGTTCTTAAAGTTAGTCCGGACTCATATTTACTGGAAACAGAATGACACGACTAATAACTTTCATTTCTGTGTAGAGAGCAGAGATAACTGTGGGTCGTCTTTGGCCTGGATTAAAACTAGACGAGGGGTGTGTTTGAGTACTGGTCATACTTAGGATGACATAACATGGTGCAATATGTTGAATCTGGTTCGAAACATTAAAAAAGATAAGCAAATATTATTAACAGAATGTGAAGAGGGAGCAGCGTTGTAGTCAGAAGCTCTCTGTGTGGTATAATGATGGAACTGAGCGTGTTATTGGAAGTGCTCTGTTTGGCCAATGGGAGACGACTAGAAGGCCGATTAGGCAACAGGAAACACTTTTATTGGCATTTAGATGGGAACGATTGTCGTGCTCCTATCACATTGTCAGTTGGTATGGAACCAAATTAGAAAGGCCCTGGAGCTCAATGGACCCCTGTGCCCCGGAGTGGAAGGACCTTTTTTTGGAGTGGTCACAGACTGTGGGGTCTTTGCCTAAGACTACGAAAAGTTTTGATTCTTTTGTTGAGGAAACTGAACGTTACATCCCGTTTGAGAACCAATAAGTTTAGAACCATCACAGAGGTGCCAGTAGGATGAGAACCATCATAGAGGTGCCAGTGGGATGAGAACCAATAAGTTTAGAACCATCATAGAGGTGCCAGTAGGATGTGTCGACATGGACCAGAGAAGCCCGGTATCAAACGGCCGATCTTCTGATTATTTGCTTCAGTAACCCAAACAGAGAAAAGAAACCTACTGGCACCTCGATGATGGTTCTAACCTCAATGTTTCTCCAACGGGAAGTATTAGTTTTATCAAAAGGACCCACACAATCTGTGACCACTCTAATAAAAGACCCTTCCACCCCAGGGGGGTCCATTTAGCTACAGGGTCTTTCTGGCTAGGGTTCCATACCGACTGACAATGTGATAGGAGCACAACGTTTATATGAATGGGTATGGATGGTTAGTTTGAGGTTGCACCTTCCTGTTAGAGAAATATTGAGGTTAGAACCATCATCGAGGTGCCAGTAGTTTTTTTTTTCTGTTTGGGTTACCGAAGCAAATAATCAGACGATCGGCCGTTCGATACCTCACTTCTCTGGTCCATGTCAACACATCCTACTGGCTCCTCTATGATGGTTCTAACCTTAATGGTTCTCATCCTACTGGCACCTCTATGATGGTTCTAACCTTAATGGTTCTCATCCTACTGGCTCCTCTATGATGGTTCTAACCTTAATGGTTCTCATCCTACTGGCACCTCTATGATGGTTCTAACCTTAATGGTTCTCATCCTACTGGCACCTCTATGATGGTTCTAACCTTAATGGTTCTCATCCTACTGGCTCCTCTATGATGGTTCTAACCTTAATGGTTCTCATCCTACTGGCTCCTCTATGATGGTTCTAACCTGAATGGTTCTCATCCTACTGGTACTTCTATGATGGTTCTAACCTTAATGGTTCTCATCCTACTGGCACCTCTATGATGCTTCTAACCTTAATGGTTCTCATCCTACTGGCTCCTCTATGATGGTTCCAACCTTAATGGTTCTTATCCTACTGGCTCCTCTATGATGGTTCTAACCTTAATGGTTCTCATCCTACTGGCTCCTCTATGATGGTTCTAACCTTAATGGTTCTCATCCTACTGGCTCCTCTATGATGGTTCTAACCTTAATGGTTCTCATCCTACTGGCACCTCTATGATGGTTCTAACCTTAATGGTTCTCATCCTACTGGCTCCTCTATGATGGTTCTAACCTTAATGGTTCTCATCCTACTGGCACCTCTATGATGGTTCTAACCTTAATGGTTCTCATCCTACTGGCACCTCTATGATGGTTCTAACCTTAATGGTTCTCATCCTACTGGCACCTCTATGATGGTTCTAACTTTAATGGTTCTCATCCTACTGGCACCTCTATGATGGTTCTAACCTTAATGGTTCTCATCCTACTGGCACCTCTATGATGGTTCTAACCTTAATGGTTCTCATCCTACTGGCTCCTCTATGATGGTTCCAACCTTAATGGTTCTTATCCTACTGGCTCCTCTATGATGGTTCTAACCTTAATGGTTCTCATCCTACTGGCACCTCTATGATGGTTCTAACCTTAATGGTTCTCATCCTACTGGCACCTCTATGATGGTTCTAACCTTAATGGTTCTCATCCTACTGGCACCTCTATGATGGTTCTAACCTTAATGGTTCTCATCCTACTGGCACCTCTATGATGGTTCTAACCTTAATGGTTCTCATCTTACTGGTACCAATATGATGGTTCTACCCTTAATGATTCTCATCCTACTGGCACCTCTATGATGGTTCTAACCTTAATGGTTCTCATCCTACTGGCACCTCTATGATGGTTCTAACCTTAATGGTTCTCATCCTACTGGCTCCTCTATGATGGTTCTAACCTTAATGGTTCTCATCCTACTGGCACCTCTATGATGGTTCTAACCTTAATGGTTCTCATCCTACTGGCACCTCTATGATGGTTCTACCCTTAATGGTTCTCATCCTACTGGCTCCTCTATGATGGTTCTAACCTGAATGGTTCTCATCCTACTGGCACTATGATGGTTCTATAATGGTTCTCATCCTACTGGCACCTCTATGATGGTTCTAACCTTAATGGTTCTCATCCTACTGGCACCTCTATGATGGTTCTAACCTTAATGGTTCTCATCCTACTGGCACCTCTATGATGGTTCTAACCTTAATGGTTCTCATCCTCTATGATGGTTCTAACCTTAATGGTTCTCATCCTACTGGCACCTCTATGATGGTTCTAACCTTAATGGTTCTCATCCTACTGGCACCTCTATGATGGTTCTAACCTTAATGGTTCTCATCCTACTGGCACCTCTATGATGGTTCTAACCTTAATGGTTCTCATCCTACTGGCACCTCTATGATGGTTCTAACCTTAATGGTTCTCATCCTACTGGCACCTCTATGATGGTTCTAACCTTAATGGTTCTCATCCTACTGGCACCTCTATGATGGTTCTAACCTTAATGGTTCTCATCCTACTGGCACCTCTATGATGGTTCTAACCTTAATGGTTCTCATCCTACTGGCACCTCTATGATGGTTCTAACCTTAATGGTTCTCATCCTACTGGCACCTCTATGATGGTTCTACCCTTAATGGTTCTCATCCTACTGGCTCCTCTATGATGGTTCTAACCTGAATGGTTCTCATCCTACTGGTTCTTCTATAATGGTTCTCATCCTACTGGTACTTCTATGATGGTTCTAACCTTAATGGTTCTCATCCTACTGGCACCTCTATGATGGTTCTAACCTTAATGGTTCTCATCCTACTGGCACCTCTATGATGGTTCTAACCTTAATGGTTCTCATCCTACTGGCTCCTCTATGATGGTTCTAACCTTAATGGTTCTCATCCTACTGGCTCCTCTATGATGGTTCTAACCTTAATGGTTCTCATCCTACTGGCACCTCTATGATGGTTCTAACCTTAATGGTTCTCATCCTACTGGCTCCTCTATGATGGTTCTAACCTTAATGGTTCTCATCCTACTGGCACCTCTATGATGGTTCTAACCTTAATGGTTCTCATCCTACTGGCACCTCTATGATGGTTCTAACCTTAATGGTACTCATCCTACTGGCACCTCTATGATGGTTCTAACTTTAATGGTTCTCATCCTACTGGCACCTCTATGATGGTTCTAACCTTAATGGTTCTCATCCTACTGGCACCTCTATGATGGTTCTAACCTTAATGGTTCTCATCCTACTGGCACCTCTATGATGGTTCTAACCTTAATGGTTCTCATCCTACTGGCACCTCTATGATGGTTCTACCCTTAATGGTTCTCATCTTACTGGTACCAATATGATGGTTCTACCCTTAATGGTTCTCATCCTACTGGCACCTCTATGATGGTTCTAACCTTAATGGTTCTCATCCTACTGGCTCCTCTATGATGGTTCTAACCTTAATGGTTCTCATCCTACTGGCACCTCTATGATGGTTCTAACCTTAATGGTTCTCATCCTACTGGCTCCTCTATGATGGTTCTAACCTTAATGGTTCTCATCCTACTGGCACCTCTATGATGGTTCTAACCTTAATGGTTCTCATCCTACTGGCACCTCTATGATGGTTCTAACCTTAATGGTTCTCA
The DNA here is from genome assembly GCA_036178185.1 of Liparis tanakae. Taxonomy (NCBI): domain Eukaryota; kingdom Metazoa; phylum Chordata; class Actinopteri; order Perciformes; family Liparidae; genus Liparis; species Liparis tanakae. Next base: position 20,952,460 of record CM070106.1, read on the forward strand.
TCCTACTGGCACCTCTATGATGGTTCTAACTTTAATGGTTCTCATCCTACTGGCACCTCTATGATGGTTCTAACCTTAATGGTTCTCATCCTACTGGCACCTCTATGATGGTTCTAACCTTAATGGTTCTCATCCTACTGGCACCTCTATGATGGTTCTAACCTTAATGGTTCTCATCCTACTGGCACCTCTATGATGGTTCTACCCTTAATGGTTCTCATCTTACTGGTACCAATATGATGGTTCTACCCTTAATGGTTCTCATCCTACTGGCACCTCTATGATGGTTCTAACCTTAATGGTTCTCATCCTACTGGCTCCTCTATGATGGTTCTACCCTTAATGGTTCTCATCCTACTGGCACCTCTATGATGGTTCTAACCTTAATGGTTCCCATCCTACTGGCACCTCTATGACCGTTCTAACCTTAATGGTTCCCATCCTACTGGCACCTCTATGACCGTTCTAACCTTAATAGTTCTCATCCTACTGGCACCTCTATGATGGTTCTAACCTTATTAGTTCTCAAACGGGAAGTAACGTTCCTTTTCTTCAACAAAAGAATCACACTTTTAGGCAAAGGACCACAACATCTATGACCACCCTGACAAAAGGTCCTTCCCCCCCAGGAGCTACAGGGGGTCCATTGAGCTACAGGGTCTTTCTGACGAGGGTTCTGTACCAACTGACAATGTGATAGGAGCACAACGTTGCTATGCAGGGTATGAATGGTTAATTGGAGGTGGCACCATGCTCTTGTCATCAAGGTGTGAACGGGTGAACGATCCCAGGTAGTGGTGAAGCACTTTGAGTGGTCGGTAGACTAGAAAAGAGAAACACAAATCACGGTCCATTGGCCGTGTGTTTCGGTCCCAGAGAGCTAACAGGCTTCATCCGGCTCGGCAAACCACGTTAAAGACCCCCCGACCTCGTGTGTGGCCGGGAGGTTAACTGGACCCCTTCTAAGAAGAAAAATCAGAGGCGAGGATTTCCGTCAGCTGTCCTGGTGAAGATAGATGTTCACGCTCAGCCACAGAAGCACATCGACGGCGTGAGTATAAGCAAGGTTAATAGATGTCACGGAGGCTCTGTTCATTAGCCTTGACGTGTTCCTGGGCCACGAACAGGCCGCTCTCCGTGCAGCGGGAGATCCGATCGCTCCCATCTCGGCTCTCGGCTCTGCCACTTTGTGTGTTATGACGCTTCAGTCATGTTTAAAGAGTGCCTCTATTGGAGATATTCTCCCGAAAAAAATGCAGATGGCAAATGTCTGACAACTTCCAATTTCCTTTAAAAGGCGCGACTATTAATAAAACTTCCAGGCACTCTCTCCTCGGCGTTTTAGACACAGCCTCCATTTCCCTGACGGATCGGCTGTCATCTTCCGACAGCGCGGTGCTTCTTCCACTTTATAGACGTGTCGGCGCTCCTGGCGGTGCACTCTGAGCCGGGGCCCGTCTCCCTTATCTCTCTGGGCCGCCTCCAGTCAACAAACAGGCAGCACTTTCTGAATAATCACGACTTTGGGAGGGTGGAACTCCGGTGATGGAGCTCATGTGCCATGTCGGGTCATCGTCATCGTCACTCCCTGACCTCATCGGACGCGTTCGTGACTTCCATGTTCGTGATGTCACGGGGGGCGGTGTGCACGTGTTGTATGTTCAATTCAATTCAGTTTATTTTGTATAGCCCATTATCACAAATTACAAATTATCCTCACAAATCTGTCCCTGACCTTTGACCTCACCCAGGGGGGAAAAAGGGAAGAAACCTTTAGAATCAGAATCAGAATCAGAAACCTTTTATTGCCAGGAATGTTTACACAAACTAGGAATTTCTTGTGGCGGAAGGTGCAACATTTGACATGACAAACAACAATCAACATAAACTCAAGTACAATACAGGATAAGATAAAGATAAAGTGCAACAGAGAACGTTTAAAGTGTCTGAGTGTATGTTCTAGTGTCATGTGTGTTTAAGTTAAAGTGTATGTTACATGTGACGTGTGTTTAAGTTAAAGTTAAAGTTAAAGTGCATGTTAAAGTGTGTGTGAAGGAGGAGGAGGAGAAATGAATGAGGAGGAGGAGCCTGAAGAGGAGTTTGTCGAGAAGAGAGGAGGATCCCTCTCCAGGATGGACAGAACAATAGATGTCATGTGACCAGATGAACAATAGATGTCATGTGACCAGATGAACAATAGATGTCATGTGACCAGATGAACAATAGATGTCATGTGACCAGATGAACAATAGATGTCATGTGACCAGATGAACAATAGATGTCATGTGACCAGATGAACAATAGATGTCATGTGACCAGATGAACAATAGATGTCATGTGACCAGATGAACAATAGATGTCATGTGACCAGATGAACAATAGGTGTCATGTGACCAGAAGGAATCATTATAATCAAATTATCCTCACAGGCTTTACAATCTGTACACATACGACCTCCCTGACCTTTGACCTCACATCGGTATCCATGTAGAACCTGAGTGACCCGGTCTCCACGGTTACCGACGCTTTATTCATCATTAATATCTGACAATGGGTCATTTTGATCCTGAAAAACAAATTAAAATAGGATCCAACGCGTGAAGACGTCGCACATAATTAAGTCTTGTTTAGTGCGACGATCCCATCAATCCCCCCCGATAGGAATCACACTGCCTGGGAAATTAAAAAAGTGTTATTGAAGATCCAACACACCACACACACTCAGTCTGAAGGGGGTACCGGTGCACCCGGGCCACCAGTAGGCAGCTAATTCTCTGCCCTTGAGATAGCACTTCATATTCTGTAGTTTGCTATCATATTTATTATTACATGTACGCGTGTGCGTGTCACACTCACACATTTAAAGTGAGAATAAATGAACACATTCATCCTCTGAACTCGTAGTAAACAAACATTCAGAGGTTGTGAGGCCGTGGCCTCAGCAGAACCTCATCACGACTCATGCTTGGAATATCTATCTAAAGTTTGCTGAAGTCATTTGTTCTGTTCGGCTGACAATAGCGACTCCGCTCATCGTTGTGCTATTGTTACACTTCATTACCGTAATTACAACTTGTGGCCACATTAGCCACCGCTCAGCAAACCGTCTCTTATGCCTTTTTAAAAATTGATTTGCAAGAGTAGCCCAGGAGTTTTCCGATTGAGTCAGATGTTAATATTAAAGCCAAGTTAATATTATTTGTACAGCCTAACGTCACAAATCACACATCAGCCTCCAGGGGCGTTCCCCTCTGTCCATCCCCCGAGTCTATGACCTCCATTCAGATAAAGACAGACTCAATTACAAATCTATTCAGTTTATTTATTTTGCCCAATAGCTCAAATGATACATTTTGACCTTTGACCTTTAACATAGAATCAGAAAAAACTCCCATAAAGTAGAAAAAACCCTTCATGGGGAAAAAGGTGAAGAACTCTTCAGGAGGGAACAGAGGAGGACCTCTCTCCAGGATGGACAGAACAATATATGTCATGTGACCAGATGAACAATAGATGTCATCTGACCAGATGAACAATATATGTAAAGTGACCAGATGAACAATAGATGTCATGTGACCAGATGAACAATAGATGTCATGTGACCAGATGAACAATAGATGTCATGTGACCAGATGAACAATAGATGTCATGAGACCAGATGAACAATAGATGTCATGTGACCAGATGAACAATAGATGTCATGTGACCAGATGAACAATAGATGTCATGAGACCAGATGAACAATAGATGTCATGTGACCAGATGAACAATAGATGTCACGTGACCAGATGAACAATAGAGGTCATGTGACCAGATGAACAATAGATGTCATGTGACCAGATGAACAATAGATGTCATGAGACCAGATGAACAATAGATGTTATGTGACCAGATGAACAATAGATGTCATGTGACCAGATGAACAATAGATGTCATGTGACCAGATGAACAATAGATGTCATGAGACCAGATGAACAATAGATGTCATGTGACCAGATGAACAATAGATGTCATGTGACCATGGGAAAAGATGGAAGAACCCTCAGGAGAAGTGAGGAGGGATTCCTCTTCCTGGAAGGACATGGCATGCGATCGATGTTGTGTGAATAGAATAACCAACATAATAAAAGTAGAGACAATTCAAATGACGGAACAAAGACATGAAACACTGACATTAAATCTTGAAGCTTTTGGGTTTTTGTGAGACTTTACACCTATATGAGTCTGTAGCGTGAGGCCTGTTGTATTTCACGTTATTAAACTGCTGTTTCAAAGTCGTACAGATACAGATAATAAAGAAAAGGAGAGAATCCAAGTTACTGGTTCTTCATGTGCAATTTAATAATCATATATAGTTCTGCTAACTTCTGTTTACTTTCACCCAATCAAGTTCCTCCAAGTATCTCCAATTTTATTAAAGGGAAAGGTGAGACGTTGAAATAGGAATGTACGTCCTCACAAGTATGAACATATAAATGAGTGTGTGTGTGTGTGTGTGTGTGTCTGACCTGGTGGACATTGTCTTCCTGGTACATGGGCTCCCTCCAGCAGGTCGTGTGTGTGTGTGTGTGTGTGTGTGTGTGTGTGTGTGTGTGTGTGTGTGTGTGTGTGTGTGTGAGCAGCTTATCAGCTCCGACCAGAGTTCGCCTCACTCCATCCACCTCCATCGCCTCGGAGCAAAAATAAATTGCACCCCCTTGCAGTTAATAAGAATCAAAAAACATACTGGGGCCAAGTCTCACACAACCATTACAAATACTACATAGGCGTAGCTGGCGGGCCGTGTGTGTGTGTGTGTGTGTGTGTGTGTGTGTGTGTGTGTGTGTGTGGGACATCTCCCAGAACGGCCCAGGTGGCCCTTGGCCCCGCCTCCACCACCAGACCGACGTGTCTCTCCTCCACCCCGCCCGTGTCATGGCTGCATATTGAATCCCCCGACGACAGCGTGACGACGTCTACGGAAGGTAATTACATATCGAATGTTCCTTTTCTTCACCCGGCTGCTGGAGGGGAAAATCCATCAGTTACAGCCAGAGATTGTATGGAGAAGTCATGTTTCCCGAAGCCCTCGAACACAACCATTTACATCGATATCAAAACAGGTAGAGCGGTGCGGGGGATCTGCGGCGGGGTAAATTAACTGCTGGCGCCGCCGCGCGTGATGTATACTTCCTGTGAAATAAGGAGAGTGTGCTATTATACAGGGCTGAAAGAAACACACACATACATCACGTAATAGGAAGACCGGCGTTGGGTCTGAGAACCTTTAAGGAGAGGTAGGCCTGAAGAACAGAAGGAAAGCAACATGGTGGCTGGATTTGAGGCATAGAAATATAACCACAGTTATGATTATCAATGAGCTCCACTGTGGGACAGAGATGGAGACTATTAGAGGAACTAAAACCGGGCACTTGGCAGATGACGGACATCAGGCTCCGGATGCGGTGATTTAAGTTTAACAATATTTAACGGCAAGAAGTTCAAACAAATAATCAAGGCTCGCGGTCGTGGGTTTTCGTGGTGAAGCGAGCGGGTGTTGCTGTCTGACCCGGGTCCAGACGAAAGAAAAAGATCTTTCCCCAGTCCAGAGTCTTAGTCCCAGAATCAGCCAATCAGCTCCTCTCAAAGGTTAGTCCATCCTTTCACACCTTCCTGTTGGCTCAAAGCCCCCTATCAAAATGGAGAGGTCAAATGTCATGAAGTCCGGTTCAAAACGTCACTTCCGGTCAAGTCACTAGACAAGTATTTTCACAATAAAAGTCCAGTCTGTTATTGTCCGCATTAAAGTCACTTCACAGGTTTCAACCGTCTTCGACAATCTGAAATACTAACTAACAGTCACTCTCATGCAACATACATTAATTCTTGCCATTTACATTTGCGTAGAGTAAACAGTACCCCTATAATAATATTCTCCCTAATATTTCCTATTATAATATCTTTCTATATGTATTAATTTAAAGCTCAAGACTACAGAATCAAAACAAACTGTTACCACCTAACAGGACGTAGTGTAAAGAGTGTTGATGGATCAGCAGTGAACATAACCTCATTCAATTCAGTTTATTGTGTATACCTTTGACCTCAGATCAGATCAGGAACAACTCACAAGAAATAAATGAGACGAAGCCACAAGGACTCCGGGAGGAAGCCGAGTCAGTGACTATATAAGGTCTCCAAGAAATCCCAACGTCATTCTAACCCGATAGCAGCCCCCACCACGTAGAGCACTGGTGGTGTTTCTGTGAGATCACGTTCCGACTCCAGCTCCGGCCTCCACACGGCAACATGAACATGACGTAGATCTTCTCTCACCTTTGCAATAAAAGCATTTTACTACTTTTCTCTAAAGGTTCTATTCGTTTAACTGTGAGACCCGATCGCAGCGATCCACGTCTTTAAGGGGCTGTAACTGGCTTTATTTGAACTAGACGGCATTTACCATCCAATGGCACTAACCTTGCAATGCATGCTGGGACAGTGACAGGCTCCAATGTATAACGGGAAAACTAGCACAGCCTTTTTTAACTAAAGGGGCCTTTGACGAGTTCTACGGGTACCCACAAGTCTCCCCAGTACAGATAATGTGAGTTCTACGGGTACCCACAAGTCTCCCCAGTACAGATAATCTGAGTTCTACGGGTACCCACAAGTCTCCCAGTACAGATAATCTGAGTTCTACGGGTACCCACAAATCTCCCCAGTACAGATAATCTGAGTTTTACAGGTACCCACAAGTCTCCCAGTACAGATAATCCAAGTTCTACGGGTACCCACAAGTCTCCCCAGTAAAGATAATCCGAGTTCTATGGGTACCCACACATCTCCCAGTACAGATAATCCCAGGCAGTGTTGGGTCAAACCCATGCAGGTTGTTTGCAGGTATGAATGTGTTCTTTCAGCCTTTTCCAAAAAATGTGTATTTTAATATTTCTGTGGTCACTAAACCATTTTGGAATCGGAGAAATTGGGTATGACCAGAAAGCCGAGACTCTTGTGGATCCAATATGCCGAACTACATCCATGCGTGATGATAACAGTCCCCATAGTTGACATTTCACATGGTGACACCATTTCTTAAGACGTGATGCACCTGAATAAAACGGTGGCGGTCTGGGCCTCAAGAGTGTTTCAGGGACTTCCACTTTTGATGAGATTCTACATCTTACTCTGCAATTTCACACAAAGAGTTTGCTCGTTTTTGGACAAAAACAAATTTCTCATTCAGCCTCAGAGGGTGACCGTCTGTCTTCCATTCAGGGGGTTGGCGGTTCAATCCCCGCCCTAGTCGATCTGTCCTTGAGCAAGACTCTTAACCCTGAGTTGCTCCCTGTAGGCGTGTCCACGGTTTAGCACTATTGTAAATCTTTTTGGATTAAAGAGTCACCTAAATTAAATGTGATGAATCATATTCCGGGCATTCTGGAAGGAGTTTAGGAACCTACACAAAATATATCGTAATGCTTAAATACATATACATTCCTACTTTTTATGATTACTAGTCAGTAGTATACTTTCTCTGGGTCAGGTTCTACTTGGGGACTCCAAAACTCCTTATTTCTAAACTCCTGTCTAAGGCCTTCACCGAGACCACTTCAATGGACCAGGACCACTTCAATGGACCGGGACCACTTCAATGGACCAGGACCACTTCAATGAACCAGGACCACTTCAATGAACCAGGACCACTTCAATGAACCAGGACCACTTCAATGGACCAGGACCACTTCAATGAACCAGGACCACTTCAATGGACCAGGACCACTTAAATGGACCAGGACCACTTCAATGGACCGGGACCACTTCAATGGACCAGGACCACTTCAATGGACCAGGACCACTTCAATGAACCAGGACCACTTCAATGGACCAGGACCACTTCAATGAACCAGGACCACTTCAATGGACCGGGACCACTTCAATGGACCAGGACCACTTCAATGAACCAGGACCACTTCATTGGACCAGGACCACTTCAATGAACCAGGACCACTTCAATGAACCAGGACCACTTCAATGGACCAGGACCAGCTCCTTACAACACAGCTCTATATGAATGTGTTCCTTATTTGTTAGTTGTTGACTGGTTGGTTCTAAAAAAATTAAAAATAAAATCTTATATTATCATTGTTAAATATAACAAAATGAATCCATTAAATGTATATAGCGCTTTTCAAGGTACTCAAAGATACTTTACATCGTATGATTAAAACATCCTAAAATCTATATAAAAATAACTAGAATTTCTAGAATGTAGAGCCAACACACACACACACACACACACACACACAAAACGCAGTTCTGAACAGGTGGGTTTTGATTTGTGATTATAATACAGTATATCGTGTTGTTCCCCCCGTATGAACGCCGTTCAGCGCTGCACGCGCCCAGCAGGGGGCCGAGGCGTGTGGAGGAACGATAACAGTAACACGTAACAATACGACAAAATGTGACCAAAAAAACAAAAAACATGTAGAGCAGCAGGGAGGACATGAAGGGTAAGGAGGAGGAGCAACGAGGAGGTCTGACAGTATCAAAGGGAGGGACTCACGTGCACTTACGTACACACACATGCACTCACGTGCACACACATGGACTCACATGCACTCACATGGACTCACATGCATACACATGCACTCACATGCACACATATGCACTCAGGTGTACGTACATGCATGCACATGGACTCACGTGCACTCACGTACACACACATGCACGCACTTGGACTCACGTGCACGCATATACAATCAGGTGCACGCATGTGCACGCACATGCCCTCACTTGCACAAACATGCGCTCACGTGCTCTCACGTACACACACATGCACACACATGGACTCACATGCACGCATATGCATTCAGGTGCATGCACATGCTCTCACGTGCACTCACATGCACTCACATGCACACATATGCACTCACATGCACTCACATGCACACACATGGACTCACTTGCACACATATGCACTCAGGTGCACACACATGCAATCACATGCACTCACATGCACTCACATGCACACACATGCACACATATGCACTCACATGCACACATATGCACTCACATGCACACACATGCACACATATGCACTCACATGCACACGTATGCACTCACATGCACACACGTGCACACACATGGACTCACGTGCACACATATGCACTCAGGTGCACACACGTGCACTCACATGCACACACGTGCACTCACATGCACTCACATGCACTCACATGCACTCGTGAGAAGCCCTGGCTACAACACACACACACACACACACACACACACACACAGAGAAGCGTCTCCCACGATGTCGTTACACAAGTCGTGTGTTCCCGTATTGACGTTGTGGAAGTCGTGTGTGTTTTGCTCCTTTAATAAAGAACCATCCTGATGCATTAGATCTGCCGTCATTGCGTCCCGTCGTATTTACACGTGGCGCCCGTGTTGCTAATTGACCCGCGGTGTAACGACGCCCTCGCAGCTCATTTACCGAACGACTTTTTCAGCAGCAGCCGCTTCGTGGAAGTCAATAGACGCCGCTCGCTCGGCGTGGTGATTGTGAAACGGAGGAACGCTCTCCGTCTCCGCGGCTCGCCCGGCAGAGACCACGCCGCTCCTCCGACCGGCCGACACACAGCGGCGCCGCCGCCGCCGCGTTCTCACTCATTTCCTCCTGATTACGTCTTTCTCGTGGCGATGATTACTCCCAGGCGGCACACCGCGCTCGCTCGTTCCAGAATACATCATAAACAATTTACACGTCATTAGTTTTGTTTTGATCATATTTGTTTGACGACATGTCTCCCTGCCTGGTGAGCGGCAGGGTTATTTAGCCCATTTAGAGGCCCAAGGAGCGCCACATGGCGCCAGCTGAGGCGCCCGCTGAGGCGCCAGCGTTGCAGCGTGTGATTAATTATCATGTCTGTGTGAAGAAGTTGAAATGAGAGTGATGAGAGTGAAGTTACTGCTTCTGGTGAATGGTTTATTAATCTATTGCTTTATTAATCTATTAATATGTGTGTCTGCTGTGTCGCTGTGAAAGGTCAAGGGTTACGTGTGTGTGTGTGTGTGGCGTGATGCACGTGTCCAGATGGCCTGCAGGGGGCAGCGACACTAACGGCGAACACAGAGGTGGCGGCGAGCAGAGCGACGACCCGGAGAACTCTCTCTGCTGAAACGTGTTCCTCAGGGAGGAGTCTTCTTTAGGTCCCTGATGCTGCGTTCACTAAAGGGGGCGGGGCTTATATCTGTGGCTTGACTCCGTGGAAACAGTTATCACCTTCCTTCATCCACCATGAAGAACTCACCACTAGTTCTGCTTCATACTTGTTGAGGACGTCCCAAAAACGTCTGAACATCTAACGCCCTCGTGTTTGGGTTCATAACATTAATATATATATATATATATACAAATATTTATATATATATATTTATATATTTCTACATGACATCCCCCGTAGGCTCACAGCTCGGTGACCTTCCCCTCTCGTCTGAATGTCTCTTCCGCTCCACTAGAGCAGCAGTTAGAAGCAGCTCAACTCTGATTGGCTCTCACAACTCGGCGTCGGGCCAATTTTTGGTCATAAATGAAATATTATATAACTTGAGGCGAAAGAGGAGAATTTGCTCAATTCGCAAATAAGATGTGACTCGCGCCGCCCGGTGAAAATGTGCGTTTTTTGCCGCCTTTCGCGTCTGTACGTTGACTTAGATGACGGGATCTACTCACGCGAAACATTATCCACGCTTTTGCTGCCAGTCGTTTTGGTTTCCTCACGCTGCCGACACACGGCGTGACTCACCGATGACGGCCCCCATCTCGCTGTCTTGTGACCAGGAGCCTTGAAGCCGTTGTGGTTTTCACCCCACATGACCGACCGGTGGACGTGTAGGTATGGTACGAGTTCGGCAATGTGGGAATACGGCCCTCGCCACCTGGGCCTATTAGTGACCGACGAACACGTTTGACCATATTTGGAAGGCAGAGGCGTGAAGAAGAGACGCCGGGTATGGTTTTGGTAGTGGCAGCGACTTGTCAATCACAGTAGCCCCGCCCCCTAAAGCGTCCCCTGCTTCATGGTCTGTGTGACTCTAAATGACCTAAACTTTCTTAAATGATGACATCATGCTGTATAGAAGAAGACTTGAAACTAGAGGCTGAGACATGAACTCATGTTTACAATATTTACTGAGGGAATACATCAAGAGATGTAGAGTCACTATATAGACTTCTATACAACCGGAGGAGTCCCCTGGTGGTCAGGAGAGAGAACGCAGCTAACACATAAAGCATAGACTTCTATACAACCAGAGGAGTCGCCCCCTGGTGGTCAGGAGAGAGAATGCAGCTTTAACACATGAAGCATAGACTTCTATACAACCAGAGGAGTCGCCCCCTGGTGGTCAGGAGAGAGAATGCAGCTTTAAAACATGAAGCATATACTTCTATACAACCAGAGGAGTCGCCCCCTGGTGGTCAGGAGAGAGAACGCAGCTAACACATGAAGCATAGACTTCTATACAACCAGAGGAGTCGCCCCCTGGTGGTCAGGAGAGAGCACGCAGCTAACACATGAAGCATAGACTTCTATACAACCAGAGGAGTCGCTGCTTTTTAAGACACATTACCTGAGCAATACGTAAATGTTTAGCACAAGAACTAAGAAGAAACAGACTGCACCTGTCTGAGCTCAGTTGTACGAAGGATATTTACTTTATTTTAAAATATGACTTCTAAACACTCAAACATCGCCCACATGAGAAACTCTGCTGATAAATTTTTGAATCATAAAATCTTTTGTTTTGCATCCCCCCCACTCTGTGGCTTTGATGACAGCGCTACGTTAAAATATACCACCCGACTTTGAAGAAGCTACACTGAGCTGAGCGGGGGCGGGGCTTCAGCGCCGCGGCTCATTGGCTGGGCTACCTCTCCACTGCTGGATGCTGAATTCACCTTGACAAACAAACCTCTGCAGCGCGGCCCTGGGTTTCACAGCACATTGAGTGGGGAGCGCCTCAGGCGGCCTCACGGGCTCCGTGAGCACGCCGCCCAACTGGCACGGCGCGCTGAGCGGGCGACGCCCCGAGTCACGGCCGCAATCAGCAACACCGGCAGCCAGACAGCCGGCTGCTCCGGGTGTGCTAGACCTGAACGGGTTCCTCAGAAGTCCTTCAGAGGAGGGGAACCGAACCACCGCACCGCTCACTACTATGAAGGGTCTCAGGATCCGTGTCCTCCTCCGTGGTCGGCCCTGGTTTCACTTTCCCTTCAACAAAGTGTATTTCTTATGAAAGGTGCAATTATGAAAACTTGACACATTTGTAAAAATGTCATCTCAGATAATCAAGACGTCAGTCTGAAGACTTGTCACTAAATGAGGATACAAGAATGGTCAACTCATTTTGGGTTTTCAAGGGAATTATTTACAAAACAATAATTGAGGGTTATAAGTGTGATTGAAATGTATTTCTATGGAAGATGTATGTCGATGTATATATATATATATATATATATATATATATATATATATATATATATATATATAATTTAGAAAGTACAAAATGATATATGTATATATATATATATATATATATATATATATATATATATATAATTTTGTACTTTCTTTGTTATTTTTCTTTATTTTATATTAATTTTCTGATTTACATGATAACAATTTAGGATAGGACTATATAAGTATTATTTTTGCTTCTACCTCTACACTGTAAAAAAAAGATCCTAATTTTACGGTAAATAACTCTAAATATTTACAGTAGTTTTACTTTTTTTAAATTATATACAAAACTCTGTAAAGTAACAGACATTATCCGTAAATTAACAGCCCAACTGTTAATTTACGGATAATGGCCACTGATAATAAATAACTAAAAGAAATTCTGACACACTAACATCTTTTTAAACACACACACGCATACACACACACACACACACATACACACACAAACAAACACACTATACTCTGCCAACTGACCCGTAACCTCCTAAATGTCTTTAAAATGAATTTTACATATTATATTTACCTAAATATAATACATTGACATCATGGGGTGAACTCGCCTCCAAAATCTTTACAAGAGGAAAATCCTTAAAACCAAACCATTAGTGCATTTTTCCTACTTTCAACCGACTTAGATCTTTGGATCCTCTTCAGATTCAAAGAGGAACATCTGGATATGAATACCCTAACGATTGAGACTGATAGCTGCAAGTTAAGGGCCTCAAGAAAAGGTCCAAATGGTCAAATTGGGCCTTATTCTCTTATATTCGCGTATCTTTTGACAAGTGCAAAATGGTCATAATCTCCTAAATATTAGTCCTGGATATCCAAGATTGAACACGGACACTCAAGACAGGGCCTCCAATGAGGTGATGGGGTGACATCTCCCCCAAAACACCCACCAGAGTTAATTGGCTGTCTGAAATCCAGGATTGAAGAGGGTGTGTGGCTTTGCAAATCTGAGACCCTGATAAAAGTTCTTTTTTTCTAAACATGTCAGAGCTTAGCTTTCTTTACCAGGTTGTAGCCACTCCCAAATGGGGCCAACCATGTAGGCTGGCCATATCTAGCACTTAGCATCCCTGCTTGGCAGTGGTTTAAAAAACGAGAAGAAGAAAAAATGCACTCCTTCGAAGGTTCCCAAGTCCTCAAATGTTTGTAATATGACACATCTTCAATGTCATGGGCGACTACGGGTCAGTGGGTAGCAGGTCTGTCCTTCAATCACAGGGTTGGAGGTTCAATCCCCGCCCTAGTTGACACTTAACCCTGAATTGTTCCCTGTAGCTCTGTCTATGCTGTATGAATGTAACAGGATGGTAAATCGCGTCAGCTAAATGACAAGTAATGTATTAAACAATCTGTAAAATTACAGTATTTCACTACAGAAGCATTAGAAATATCCCTTTATTGAAGGTATTTGACTGTAATATTACAGGAAAAATCTGTTAAATGACAGTATTTCACTGCAACATCTTTAATGAAAATTACTGTAAATTTATGGTATTCGTCCTTTTTTTTAAGTAAGGTATTTTACCTTAAATTTACGTTTTTTGTTTGACAGCCATTGCTGCCAGTCATTTAACCGTTTTTTTAGGGTTTTTTTTTCTAACAGTGTACCTTTCCATTCTTTCTGTTTTGTTTATTATATAGAATAATATTGTATTGTATTGCAATGATTGACTGAATAAAATACAACAGCTAAATGTCCTTTCAGCTCTCCAGAGCATTTTAGACACATTAAATTCATTTAAAAAAAGAATTCAGGCCTCCAACTCGCCTCTCACCCTCACCTCCAGCAGCAGAGCTGTGATTAGTGTAGAAGTTCTGATGAACCCACAGAACACACACAGTCCGTCCGGTGAACATAGCAAAGAACCAGATATTTGTTAGCGAGACCAGGCCAGAGCTCAGAGGAGGAGCATATCGATCATCAGGTGGCTCAAACACGACTCTCAGTCTGTGGTTCATCATTGTGTGTTCATGATTTAAGGTTCAGGTTCATTTAATGTCATGATGAAAGACGGGTTCCACAACTAAATGCAATCATGTCATTTTATGCTTCACAAGAAATAAAGGTATACAGTACAGCATACCTGTATTTAATTTGAAAGAATCCTTTCCATCAGGAGGAATGTAAACAGCAGCAACACAAACCCTGGGGTATAATCTGAATAATCTGAATAATCTGAGCACCAAGTCTTCAATCACAGAGTCCAGCTCCCAGAGTCCTGTGCCCCGTCGGCCTGGAGCCCAGCAGTCTCTGACCCACAGTCCCTTTTCATCCCTTTCCCTTTCCTGCGAGTGGACACCAGCCAGGTGCATGCTGGGTAGTGGAACAGCCTTAAATCCAAACTGGGCATGCACCGCTCTAATCCCGGCCCTCTTCCCCTCCTCTTCCCGATGCAATCTCTCCGACCTCTGCGGCAGGCGGTCCGGCTGGTCGGCAGCCAGCAAGGCAGAGGAGGCCGAACGGAGGAACCGGATCACGTGTGACGACGTTCATCTTCTGTACGACATCTGAGCTCAGAAACCGGTTTAAAACAGGCCGGCCTCCGCTGGGCCAGCAGGGCTGCAGCTGCACAGGCTTCTGAGCTTTGAAAGGCGCCTTATAAAATATTATTATTATTATCATTATTATTATTATTAGCACAGGACCGATGCATCTCTACAACATGCATCAGCAGGTCCGATGGACCCAAAGAGACGTGAAGTCAGTAGGACTCCAGGGAGGAGGCAGAGTTAGTAATGTGTGATGGAGGGATGAACATTCATCCATAAGGAGAGAGAGAAGAGGAGAGAGGAGCTCAGTGTATCCTAGAGGAGAGAGGAGCTCAGTGTATCTAAACGTCCATAAGGAGAGGAGAGGAGAGAGGAGCTCAGTGTATCCTAGAGGAGAGAGGTGCTCAGTGTATCCTACAGGAGAGAGGAGCTCAGTGTATCCTAGAGGAGAGAGGTGCTCAGTGTATCCTAGAGGAGAGAGGTGCTCAGTGTATCCTAGAGGAGAGAGGTGCTCAGTGTATCCTAGAGGAGAGAGGTGCTCAGTGTATCCTAGAGGAGAGAGGAGCTCAGTGTATCCTAGAGGAGAGAGGAGCTCAGTGTATCCTAGCGTCCCCCCTCCTCTCAGCCTCTAGCAGCATCTCTAGGTCTGGACCAGGTGAACCTGGTTCAGGTCTAACTATCAGACCATCAAGAGGAAATTCTCCAGTCTCCCTGAGGGGGCGGAGCCTCCAGGACTGAAGGTGGAGCTGGTTCATAAAAGAGGAGGAGCTTGATACCCGAAGGCTCTGGCTCCATCCTACTTTTAATTTTTAATCTACTTGCAATGTTTTCCTTTCCAAAGTGTATCTTTCATTCATGCTCATGTAACAAAGGACTGGTCAGTGGATCTCGATGAGAACAGCAGCGTCGGCATATCTGAAATAAAACGGCCAGTGGGTGTAAAGTGGAGTTTGACCAGTAGGTGCAGAGAGATGGAGCCAGCTCTGGGAGGGAAGAGCTGGGCGTGGTGGCGGTGCCAGGCCCCTCTGATCACTCGCCCACTATCCAGTAATTGTCTGGTTGAGTAAAGAGGAGCGCTGGCAGCAGGTGGAGCCTCAGCTTTGTTGTCTCTTTATTTATTGACAGCGAGACAGCTCTTTGCAAAGGAAGTTAAGTCCCGTTTTTTCTCCACAATCAACCTACCCCCTTCTGTTTCTGTATTGGTTCTGAAATCACCTTAATTACTTGAGTGAATTACATCTTTCCATCCACACCCTGTACGGGCGATGTGACACGTGAACCTGCGTTCACACCAAAAGTGTTGAGAATCTTCTGCACCAGTAGATCCTAAAGGCAAAGTCTACGTCCTGACGCGAGCGGTGACGTTTTCCGCGAATTACGTGGTGTGAAACATTCACCTCAAGATGAAATATTTAAACTTTGTTAAAAAACTTTGCCGAGTTGCAAAAGTGTTGAGCTGCTCCTACGTTGATGAATCTAACAGCTGCATTCAGACTAGAGGTGGGTGAGCCTACGGGTGATGTCATGTATAAATAAATATATATAAAATATATATATATATTAAAAATAAATATATATATATAAATATATATTTATAAATATATATTATATTAATATATTTATATATATATATATATATATATATATATATATATATATATATATATATATATAATCATATTATGAACCCAAACACGAGGGCGTTACATGTTCACACGTTTGTGGGACGTCCTCAACAAGTATGAAGCAGAACTAGAGGTGAGTTCTTCATGGTGGATGAAGGACATGATAACTGTTTCCACGGAGTAAAGCCACAGAGATAAGCCCCGCCCCCTCTGAGGCGCGAATGAAGCGAATAAGCCACAAACGGTCAAGCGAGTAAACTCACGTTTTTGGTAACGTCGTGGTCCGTTTGTGTAAAAGTCGTATGATAATTCTTCTCTTGGTTGCCGCAGCTGTAGATGGCAGCAGCAGTGTTATTAATAAAGTAATTATCACTGAATGAACAGTTATCTGGCGCTGATATGCAGTCGAGGTGGTGCCGTGTCCGCGGTCAGGGCTGCAGCTAATGAAACCGACAATGGGAAGATTTCATTAACACGCCAGTTAAAACAGCGCTGACAAACAATAGGGACTATTGTTCCTGCCTGCTCATTACGCCGGTCCACGAGGACCGGCACCAGCTGAGCTCTCCATATTCTAGCGCGGCAGCTAGCCTTCAGGTTGGTACCCGTGCAATTTATTTGGAAGAGAAAACAAAGGCTTATGAAACAAATATCATCCAAACTACACGTTGTAAACATTAATCACAGTTTATTATCACGCAATGCACAGGAATAGCGCTGCAGGTTGAGCCTCAGCGTGCTAAACATTTGATTTCCTGGAAAGAACTGTGTATGAATGTAATTGGTAGAAAACAGACAATTAAACTTCAGTTTATCATTTCCAGTTAATTACCAGAGTAACCTGCACAGCTACACGTGGAGAAAGGTGAAATGTGTCTGAGGGAGAGCATGCACTACATTAGCAATCAATAAATAATTATAGTGTTTAAATTGAATTTTCTTTCAGGGGAAAATGCCTCGTTTCATGAAATATTCATGCAACGCACTACACAATTACTGAATTGTGTTGCTGCACATGTGATAAAGGCTGAGAGACAAACACACCTGCTTTCCTGTCCTGCTGCAAGTCATAATCATAGACTTACACTAAAGCAGAGAGCCCCCAACAAAAGAGAAAGAGCCTCTGATTACATCCAGACGTGGCTCTCACTCACAAAAGCAACTGATAAACTCATTCAGAGCTAAATGCAATGCGTTAGCCACAATACCCGGGTCACGGAGGTCAGACGTGTGAAAAGTGATTTACGTGGCTTTCAGGTAGTTTGAAAAAATCTAATTCCATAATAAAACACTGAGATAATGTCAAGTTATGAAATAAATACAATGTACCACTCTCCCTAGGAATTACTTAAAAGAAATACAGAAAGCAAATGTTGAGACCTGTCCACCTGGCTGAGCAACATACAACATGTTTAAATGATTGTAGCATTCCCGTTAGCTAGGTTGCAATAATCCTGGCCGGGTCTGGATGTGTTGTCACTTGCCTAACCGGTATGAACCGCTTTGGAGGGACAGTTTTATGATTTAGGCTGTAGCACAAGCAACACGAGCTGCCGGTGGCAGGGCTTTCCACAGGAGGGATTACGGGGCCTCTCCGGTGCTGCACCTGACGCCAGCATCCGCCTCTCGCCCAGCAGCATCAACATTCCACCAGTTTCACACAGCTGCACCAACAGACCGATGCTTCTACATGATCAGTTAGCTTTTGTACAGCAAAGTCATTATCTGTGTGTGCACTAGCAGTGTGTGGCTGTGTGTGTGTGTGTGTGTGTGTGTGTGTGTGAACATGTTACTGTTGGTCTGTAGCATGCAGCAATCTCCAGTTATCAAAAGTCAAACTAACGCAGAAGTGCCTTGAGCCTGCAATATTACTAATGGCCACCAGGGGGCGACTCATCTGGTTGTAAAAATAAGTCTGGCTGTATAGAAGTCTATGCTTCATGTGTTAAAGCTGCATTCTCTCTCCTGACCACCAGGGGGCGAGTCCTCTGGTTGTATAGAAGTCTATGCTTCATGTGTTAAAGCTGCATTATCTCTCCTGACCACCAGGAGGCTACTCCTCTGGTTGTATAGAAGTCAATGCGTCATGTGTTCAAACTGCATTATCTCTCCTGACCACCAGGGGGTGACTCCTCTGGTTGTATAGAAGTCTATGCTTCATGTCTTAAAGCATTCTCTTTCCTGACCACAAGGGGGCGACTCCTCTGGTTGTATAGAAGTCAATGTTTCATGTGTTAAAGCTACATTCTTTTGACTGACCACCAGGGGGAGACTCCTCTGGTTGTATAGAAGTCAATGCTTCATGTGTTCAAGCTGCATTATCTCGACTGACCACCAGGGGGAGACTCCTCTGGTTGTATAGAAGTCAATGCTTCATGTGTTCAAGCTACATTATCTCTCCTGACCACCAGGGGGTGACTCCTCTGGTTGTATAGAAGTCTATGCTTCATGTCTTAAAGAATTCTCTTTCCTGACCACAAGGGGGCGACTCCTCTGGTTGTATAGAAGTCAATGCTTTATGTGTTAAAGATGCATTCTCTCTCCTGACCACCAAGGGGAGACTCCTCTGGTTGTATAGAAGTCAATGCTTCATGTCTTAAAGCATTCTCTTTCCTGACCACAAGGGGGAGACTCCTCTGGTTGTATAGAAGTCAATGCTTCATGTGTTAGAGCTGCATTCTCTCGACTACCGGGTACCGTAAATGCAGTCCGTCGCTACACTAAGTAAATGAGAGCGGCTAAAGCCTGCACATCAGGGATTATACCGGTCTATAGACTGCGCATAGGGTTTAGGTTAGATGGCACATTATTATAATGCGTATGTGTAATAACACATTGAACTAGCTCGTCTCCCCGTCGGGGCAGACTCCCCGTGTGATACACACACCTGCATGTTTAGCTACTTATCTCTGTTGACATGCCAGAGTCCTCCACCATGGTCAACGCTCTCACAGATGAATGCTAACCCGCACTGACCGGCTATCGGCCGCCCCATCAGTTATTACTCCAAAGCCGTAGTGCGAGCTGAAGGTCTCGGCTCCGGCGTCTGATTCAGGAGATCAACCCAAACAGCCCAGAGTCAATTACAAGGCTTAGCTCGGATACTAGCTAACGTCACTAAGATGTCCGCCAACAGCGGGGAACAGAAAGGCAGAGAGACGGAGAGCAGACAGGGGGAGAAAGTAAGAAGAGAGAGAGGAAAGTATTGGGGAGCGAAAGAAAGCTGGGAGGCCATTTCAATACTCCCCCCCCGCCACCCGTTTATCTCCCTCTTATCTCCTCCCAACGCCTGCAGGTACAGAACCACCTTCCACTGAGCAGTTTTATTTGAATAATTTGTTCCTGTTATGTATATATTAAACAAAAATGGGGGTAGGTCAGAGCAACGGGATTATGCTTGAGTTGTAATTAGTCTCTCACTGTTTTTTTGTTCTCTGTGTGAACAAAATTGGTGTGATTCCAGTGGAAAGGTGCGGCTATAAACACCGGTACACGTAACCGGGCCTTACGCTTTAATGTGATGATAGCTGTTACTTTTTCATGCAGTTAAAATAAGTTAAGACCAGACAGACAGTCTTTCAATGTGCATATTGAGTATCATTATCATTTATGATACTCAAAATGAGTGTCAATTATGAACTGTTCTTGTTTGTTTCAGAGATTATTTGTCAGGGAAATATTATAAAAAATATATATTATATTATATATTATGTTATATATTATATATATATTATAATATAATCAAATCTAATACTGCTTATACATTCAAACCAAATCAAACACAAGTCTTAGAGCTTTCTCTCGATTTCCCTATAATTGCCAAAATAGAGCACAGACTCTTCAGAAAACATCTTAACTTTTAATTTCTGTTTACTTTTCATATTAATTCACCTCTTTATTCATCTCCATTATATGTGTAGTCCCTCTCCACATGTTGTGGGCTGCAGCCGTCATCCAGACTAAAATACAACTCTTGAAGGGATTGCCTTGATATTTAAAAACATTTATTTAAATATATTTAAAGAAACAAAAAATTCCCAGAATAAAATACTGATTTTTTATGGTCCTCAGAAGATTCATCCCTGACATATTTATGTGATCTCGGAGTTTTCAGCTCTGACATTTAGTTCACAGCCCTCCTCCTCGGAGCTGTAGTATCCGTGTTAGACCATAATAAAGGGTTCCCCTGGTTCCCTCGGTTCCCCCGGGTTCCCCGCCAGGACGAAATGTCAATCTCATAACACAGTGTGCAGATTCATATTCACGGGACCACGGAGCCGGGCCCTTTGTTCACCCGGTGATTGTTCATGTTGCATTAAAAGTCTCCTGGCGGCTGAAAGGACAACATGAAAATATGAGTCGCTTTGGCTTCAACACAATGAACATAAAGTACCGGAACATCCCGCCCGTAGTCGTGGCGACGGTCGCGTTAGCTTCCCCGTCGGCCGTCATGTTGACTGACAGGATTAAACAAATGATTACGCTCTGAGAGCTGAACGTTCAGTGTTATTATTATCTTTATTTAAAAGGCACCATGTACAGTTAAAACATGAATGTCATCATTTGATGCTCTGAACCAGATTGTGGCGTCAGCTCATTTGCATATATAGTATAATAATACATAACACAATAGTGTGACTAATGCTTAAAGAGACGGTGTTCTTACACAGGATATATTATTTAGTATTTATTTATTATAATGCATTGCTCTTCTTACAGTTAGTCTTGTCTTGTGGGAGTTTTGGGAAGATATACAGGTAAATCATCAATGTGATATATATTTATTTATATGTTGTATTTATCTAAAGAAGGTGAGATGAATAATACGTTGAGAGTTATTGATTATCTATATCTTAACACCGTTTTTAATGTGCAAGTCTTCTTGTTGTACTTGACAACGTCTAAGAGTATAATCCCTATTCTCTTTATTAATTGTTTGTGCACCCGTTGGAAAGCGTGACTACTGTACTTTATGTAATCTTGTGTTTGTAGGTTTATTTCATGGCATCTGCCTCTCGGGATTACACATGAAAAACCGCCTCTTGGCTAAAACTCCTTTCACAGAAGTGTTTTTATTAATGTTCACTTTCCCTTATCAAATACACAACAACACAATAAGGTTTCCCAGTGAGTTACATTCTTAAAGCAATCTCCTCCAGCATCTCTGATTTGCTGAGTGGGAGCAGGACCAGCGCTCTGTTCCCGAGCATCACGTCCCACATCCATCTGGGGGGGTCAGATGGATCCACCGGGGCCCCGTGGTGACACCCCGTCCCCCGGCTGGCTGAGCGCCGCCTCCTCACCCCCAGCTTTCTGCTGAAGCAAGCAGCGCTCCGGCTCCTCGAGGTGGGACCACCGAGGCTGCGTTGCACCCGGGTCATCCATTACTATGAGCATCCTCCCTCCAGGGGGGAGGAGAGAAAAAGTGTTGGGGGGGAGGAGGGGGGGTGTCTTTGGCAAACAATGTGCATTTCCTTGGCCTCTGGGTAATACGTTCATGTAATCAGCCTCGTCAGAAGCAGAGTCGGCTCAAGATGCTCCTGTTTTTTTATTCTAATGCCGGTGTTCTGTCATCTTTTGCTGCCTTGTCAGAATGTGCTACCGCTGCATAACCCGATAGGTGTGTATCGATTCATGCTACCCTATCCGATAGGATGTTATTGTACTATCACAATATGCTTTTCTTTCAAAGTTCAATGTTTCACTTTTCACTGTTAAAGTGTTTATCTTCAACACTAAATACCCTAATAATAAACCAGTGCTTTATTATGATAATGTGAACAAACTCATGTTTACAATCATTTGTTGACACAAAAGAAATAGCAACTGCTTATCACTCATTAATCTACATGTCATTACTACATATTATTATTACTGTACAATATACATGCTGAATGTACTTTAACTAGGGTAATAATCTGGATTTTGAGGCTGTCACTCCCCGTTATCAGACGTGCATCGGCAGGGTGGCAAAACATTATGGGCGTGTCTAACAAACTCGGAAAATCGACTCGGCGCAAGAGCAATACCACAAGGTAGCAGTTCTCGACAAGTAGCATGAAATGATAGACCCCCTTGACACGGAAAACAAGTAATGCAATTACTCCACTACTCTACGTTCTGCAGGCAATTAATTCTTCTTTTTGTTCGCTGTGTATTGTCCCGGTCCTCCTCTCTCATTAGTCGTGATTAATCACGGCGCGGCCTGTTCGTGACTCGGGGTTCGGCCTCTTACTCGGAGCCGCTGTCGCTCGGGTTAGGGGCCACTTTTTAAAAATCAATAAGCTCGATTAAAAGCCATCGACTAATTTCTCAGGTGTGGAGGGAGGCCGCACGTCTTCCTAAACGAGCTCTGGGCCCCGCGTTGCGTGGACAGATTGTCTTCGGCGAGTTTTTAATTAAAAATGTTAAAAAACGAGACGAGATCAGCCGGAGTTAGAAAGCAGAGGAGGGAGCAGTCGGGATGGAATAAACACATCTCCCTCGTCCCTCGGATAACTGGCAGGGCTTGGACAAGATCTGGGGGAAAAGATTGTCCAAAGCCTTCCAGCAGCTGCAGCGGAGCCCCCCCTCCCCCCTCCCCCGCCCCCCCCCCCTAGTGGTCTCTTCCGAAAAACATGGGAAGAGGGCGATGGAGAGGAGGCGGGAGCGAGAGCGTGCGGCGGGGGAAGAGGAAGTTATCACCAAATTGCCGTATCTACAAAGCTCTCCCTGCACGCCACAGATTTCCCCTCTTTAATCTGACACATACAGCCTCATGCCTTCTAAAAGCCTGCGAGGCGCTGTGAAGCTCAGCATCCGGGCTGAAAGAACACCGCAGCCAAAGAGAGAGAGAGAGAGTGGGGGGGGAGGAGGCGGAGGAGAGGGGGAAAAAAGAGAAAAGATAGCGCCGAGTGTGTGAGGGAGGGAGAAAGAGAGCATTTTATTTGTTCTTTGAAGCAAACAAGCACCCGGGCTTTATGAAGGGAGTTAAATCGTGGAGGTTAATTGAAAAATGAGATAAACAAAGGCTGTGAAAAGCAGAGGGAAAGATTGCGTCTGGCAGCGCGGGCGGCCGCCACTGAACCTCCTTCAGACTGTGCAACCCTGATAATTTTTTTTTTTTAAAGCACAGTTAATTGTCTCGCAATTCCTTCCACTTAATTTCATTCTAATTAGAGAAGAAGAAGAAAAATAATTGCGAGGAACTGTCTTCTTCCTTTCATTGCTATGCACGTACTGTACCTCCACAGAAAACCACTTCAATGGGTGGATCTGTCTGTCGACAAGCTTCCATTTAGTCGTGAAGTCATGCTCAGCAAAGACGTTCCAGCGTCTCCGCCACGAACATTATGTTCCAAACAATCTGCTTTTCACTTCTAACAGTTTCTCAGAATCCTCTCCGAGTCGGACTGAGTGACGTTGGGCTCGTCTGGGGACTAACGACTTCCTGGTGAATAACCGAGGAGGCGCTGAGGGAGCCGGAGCGTCGGTAAGTCACGCTGCACGGTCTGAAAGGATCAGACGGTCCGCCGGGTTTAGGACCCCTTTCTGAGGCAGGAGGCAAACGGAAATGCCAAAACACTTAGAGGTGAGTGATGGCCTGAGAAGGCTCGGATCGTAAGTACATTCCTGAAGAACATTATGAGTCATGTGAGGATGAAAAGCAGCATTACGGCTTCATGTCTGTAATATGAACCGTAAACCAGCCTGTGTGTAAAGAGTGTACCGACACATGAGGCCTAAAGATGAACTCTCGCCAACAGGAACCGTCTGGGAAAAGGTTCAAGGGCTGAAGGCCTACAGGCTGCTGGGACGTGGAGGATACACTGAGCTCCTCCCTCCTCTAGGAGACACTGAGCACCTCTCTCCTCTAGGATACACTGAGCTCCTCCCTCCTCTAGGAGACACTGAGCACCTCTCTCCTCTAGGATACACTGAGCTCCTCTCTCCTCTAGGAGACACTGAGCTCCTCTCTCCTCTAGGATACACTGAGCTCCTCTCTCCTCTAGGATACACTGAGCACCTCCCTCCTCTAGGAGACACTGAGCACCTCTCTCCTCTAGGATACACTGAGCTCCTCTCTCCTCTAGGAGACACTGAGCTCCTCTCTCCTCTAGGATACACTGAGCACCTCTCTCCTCTGCCGGCTGGCAGCTACGCTATAGAAACCATCCTCGGTAGTCTCGGATCTTGTCTTTCTCAGGCCACATTTACACATAGCCGGTATTTACAGAAATGAATATTTCTGCCACTCCGTTTTCAAAAATAACTTTGTACACACAATGTTGTTTAAAAAAAGTTTCTGTTGATATGAACCCGCATAAATACGCCGTCCGCATACGTCCCATAGGACGCTCACGTGACGTGAAGCATCTTTAGTCGCACACTGTGACGTTTGACAACCTAAATCTCTGTTTGACCTCGTTCACACGCAAACACAAAAACAGATTATCCAGAAATCTCCACTTTGGCCGGAGTTTTTTAGAAATGATCGTTTTCCGTGATAAAACCTCAGTTTGTGTGTAAATGAAAGAACAAAACGCATGAAAATATATGCGTTCTCCCATCGTGTAAACGGGGTTTAACACCGCCCTCAGACCTTCAGTTTCCTCTCACCTGTGAAGTTTCGTGACTACAAATGACTCAAATAGACGATACGTTCATAGTAGATGCAACACTCTACTTCTGTATCATATACTGTATTACGTAGAACATTGTTGCTCCTGGATGGATCTCAGCCAACACAATATTCTCAACACACTCCTCGTCTTCGGTCATGGCGCCACAGCACTTAAAAGAATAAACTTCATAATTCCTACAATTTGGTTTTGTATTAACAGCATTTACCTGTACTTTTACATTTCAAGTACATTTAATATCCAAAAATTACTTTTGATACATAAGTACAATAAATATCAGATACTTTAATACTTTTACTCAAGTAGGTGACTATGAGCTACTTTCCAGGACGGTATATTTACTGCTTTTGGGTACTTCCTACTCCTCTAGTTATGAACGTGTATATTTTGTGTAAAAGAATAAATGATCATTACTCTCGACAGTTCACAGAAAGGAAGATATTTGCCTCTAAAGACGCATACATCTAAACAGCTCGACTATAAGTGTGAGAGTGAGAGCCGCTGTGACACCCACAATCCTCTTTAAATGGAAAGTGCAAAAAGAGAAGAAGAAAAAAATAAACTTAAAAAATCTCATAATTTTAGATTTGCGGCTGACTTTGAAGCCTCGTGCCTCCCGGACGGCGAGGCGTGATTAGCATATGTTCCCAGCATACGGGATGAATCTGAGGGGGGATATACATACATTAGGAGTTGTCCCATTAGCGGCCCGGCAGAAGGCCTGATTGATGTTTTCTGTTGGCATCACCTGACAGGGACATTAGCGTTACAGATGAGGACAGGTGACGTTGTCAGGACCATCAGTCTCCAGGTGACGCGCCGCCAAAATGATGTGAGGAGCAGGCAGCGAGGATTATGGGTTTGGTGGGAAGAGAAAAAAAAAAAACGCTTTTGCGTCTACTCGGAACATCTCGAGGAAGATTACCTTGTCAGCATTAAAGGAAAAAGACTTTTGCAGCGAGACAAATGATAATTAAATAATTGCGAATGTCTTGAAAGTGTCTCTTGCTAAACTCAATTAACGGGATCAAGACGACTCGTATAAGTTCACTGGGTACGCGCCCAGAGGCCGACGGCGTGTATTGCATCATGCCAGCTTATGACTTATTCATGGCCTATTATACTTTATGATTCCTATCACTTTGCACTAAATACAGTCGACATCATATAGCGCAGTACTAAATGTAAGCAGTGTTTAAAAGATCAAGGCGGATCGACTCAAAAGGGAACTTCCTGTGAAGAATCATAAACCACGAGATAAGGACGACAACGATGGAGTTCTAGTTCTACCTTCGTTATAAACGGTTATAATGCATGTATGAACCTAAACATGTCGTATCAACACAAGCCCAACGTGAAGACATGCTCACACACTCACAGACGTTGATGCTGTGAATGGGAAGTGGAACTCGTCTCCGTGGCTCTCTGACCATCGGACCGTCAACGATAGAAACATGCAGAGTTTCTCAATTCAAAGAACACGACTACAGACTTGTGTTCTTTTGGAGTCTGGACGTAGAATTATTTTTTACAGTCAAATAAACAAAACATCCTAAAATGACATTCCGTGACTCAAAAACAGTATTTATAAAAAGTCATCTGTCAGTAGTTTATTTTCTCCTCTGCTATTGTTTCCGGTTGCTGGTGAAATGCATTTTGGGATATATACTGGCCAGAGTACGCACAAGTCTCCTCTGATGCATCCTGGGTAAAGTGGGAGGATCAAGTCATTTGACCGTGAAGAGAGAGAAGAGAACTTTGAATGTGAACATGAGACTGATGAGGAGACAGGACACAAGGACACAGGGAGAGGAGAGGACACAAGTAGAGGAAAGGACGTACAAGTACGCTGATTGAGAAACGCCGATGGAGAGAGGTCTTCGGTACTTTCTTCCCATCGGGTACGTGTAACCCACTGATTGGCTCATGGAGGCAACTCATTTAATTGGAGAATCCAGGGCCAGAGTCTTTATAAATATCCGGGTCAAGGGAGGTCACTTCCTGTTTTGATTGTACCGGTCAGCGTGGGGTACGTGACCGACGTACCTGAATGTTATACCCCTGGCAGACAGCGGTGAGTGCATCACCATGGCAACCTGCATGACTGTTCGGTGGTGATGGTGAGATGAAGCCTCGTGAGGCATCGAACCACTTCAGACAATCTGTTCGACAACAGGTTCATTTCTCGAAGCTTCACGTGCTCACGACACCACCTACTGGCCAAGTGTATAATCACAGGCACATCATATGATGCATCACATTGTTAGCTTCGCATCGGAAATGCTGAAGGTGATGTTTTGATCGGCGTGTATTTGTATGCGTGCGTGCGGGTTATTCGCATAAGTCAAAAAGTATTAAACCGGATCTTATGAAATTTGGTGGGACGATTGGTTATTATCCGGGGAACATTTGATTAGATTTTGGGATCCATCGGGTCAAAGGTCAAGGTCAAGGTCATGAAAAGGTAAAAATCTTCTTTTTACCATAGGCATACCATCAATTTTTATCCAATTGGCAACTAATGCCAAAATGTTCATAATTCAATGCCCGATCTTGTGATATGAACGTGTGCGCTCTACCGAGTGCCCGTTCTAGTTGTGTCTGTTATGGCTGTTGGGAATGACTATGAATTACAAAAATGTATGACCAAATCATTTCTGTACATAAATTATCACATATGTGCATAATAAAATATTTTTAAATGTATTCTGTGTGTGTAAATGTTCCCAAAATGGTATCATATGATATGGCAGGTTGTGTAATAATGTTATTATGTTATTATGTCCCTTTAGGAAAATGTCATGGGCTTAAGCAGGCAGAGGACAGTGAACGTTGTGGAACTCGGACAGTGATGTACAGGACAGGGGACATTTTATTCATTTTTATTCAGAAATAACAGTTTCTCAACAGTTTGGGTTTTAAACGATTCCTTTTTTTTTTGGACACAACCTCTCTGGCCTTTGAAAACTCCCTTTCACAGGATACAGAAGACGCTGGCGTGCACAAAAACGCAAGAGCAAGTCTATATAAATGTTGATACATCCAGCTCTTGTCTTCTGGTGGCTGGTTAAAAGAGAATAAATACAGCGTCTGTTTCCTGTCTTTATTTGCACAATAAACAAAAGTGAACAGGGAGAACTTGTGACGGTGCATTTGTAATATTGTAATGACTTAGCATGGCTGGGTGAAGCTCCAGTTGCCTCCTTATTCTCATGCAAGGCACGGCAATGCCTCAGCATGGATGAGGTGTTGTTATTGTACCCCAACTCACTGGAGCACAATAAACACCTCACCTTTGAATAAAATAAGAAACTGTGTAAAATACAGTTCTTGAAA
This sequence comes from Liparis tanakae, assembly GCA_036178185.1. NCBI lineage: Eukaryota > Metazoa > Chordata > Actinopteri > Perciformes > Liparidae > Liparis > Liparis tanakae. The sequence goes on from CM070106.1 coordinate 20,981,056, forward strand.
TAATAGATGTCTATTTGATTTGGCGTTTTTTTCCCACGAGAATTGAGCTCCGTATCCGAACCTGGTGACCAGAGACTTTGGTTTAAATGATTAAAATAGAGCCACAGGTCACACAATGTTTAATCGTCCTTTTATGTCAGATAGTAGTAACAATAGCCATAACAATATTCATATATCTGAGAGGGGATGCTGGGCATGTGGGTTGTGAGTTGTGATGGGGCCCTCAGGACTAGAATGCGATGAATCAATTTAATGATATTTAATGGCAAGAAGTTTAAACAAAAGTTTAAGAAACAATCAAAGCTGTGGTTCCCGTGGTGATTCGGCTCCACAGGTACGAGCTCGAGGCGACAGGTGTTGCTGTCTGACCGGTCCTAGAGGAAAGAGAGATGACCCCAGTACAGAGTGTTAGTCACTAATCAGCCAATCAGCTCCTCTCTAAGGTAGTTCACCTTCCTGTTGGATAGAAGTCTGCTATCAAAATGGAGAGGTCAAACGTCAGGAACCCCGGGTCAAAAGGTCACTTCCGGTCAAGTTAGTAAACAAGTATTTTCAGAATAAAAGTCCAGTCTGTTCTTTTCCGCATTAAAGTCATTTCACGGCTTTCAACCGACTTCGACGATTCTGAAATACTAACTAACATTCACTCCATGCACATACACAACATTACTCATAACATTGACATTTGAACATCACATACAGTCAATAAAGTGTCTTTCCCTAATGCTCTACAATAAATCACATAATACAATAATAATAATATTCTCCCTAATATTTCCTATTATAATATCTTCCTATAGGTATTAATTTATAGCGTAAGACTTCCTCTGTAAATGTGCAAAATCAGAGTAAACTATTACAACCTAACAGATTCACAAACACAAGGTCTTCGCGAGCATCCACGACGGACTGACCCCGAACAAGAGGAGGACAGACTACAGACACAGGGGGCGGGGCTGCAATCACACCGGAGGAACCAATCAGGGACAAGGCTGGCGACCACGGGGACAGGAAGTGCAGGAAACGGAGGACACGAGAGACAGGACTTCAAAATAAGACACACAAAGAGAAGACATCGTAAACCGTTAACAAAGTACCACTAATGTTTAAAGATCCGGATAAATGAGAAGCCGACGGGTCAATTCAGCTCACGGGTCTGTCTGTGTGTTTGTGTGTGTGTGTGTGTGTGTGTTTGTGTCTGTCTGTCTGTGTCTGTGTGTGTGTTTGTGTCTGTCTGTCTGTGTGTCTGTCTGTGTGTTTGTGTCTGTCTGTGTGTGTGTCTGTCTGTCTGTGTCTGTGTGTTTGTGTGTGTGTATGTGTTTGTGTCTGTCTGTCTGTGTGTGTGTGTCTGTGTGTGTGTCTGTCTGTGTGTTTGTGTCTGTCTGTGTGTATCTGTGTGTTTGTGTCTGTCTGTGTGTGTCTGTGTGTGTGTGTGTCTGTGTGTGTGTCTGTGTGTGTGTTTGTGTCTGTCTGTGTGTATCTGTGTGTTTGTGTCTGTCTGTGTGTGTCTGTGTGTGTGTGTCTGTGTGTGTGTCTGTGTGTGTGTTTGTGTCTGTCTGTCTGTGTCTGTCTGTCTGTGTGTGTGTGTCTGTGTCTGTGTGTCTGTGTGTGTGTCTGTCTGTGTCTGTCTGTGTGTCTGTCTGTGTGTGTGTCTGTCTGTGTGTGTGTGTGTGTGTGTGTCTGTGTGTGTGTGTGTGTGTGTCCGTCTGAGATGATAAACTCTCGACTCACACATTGTAATACGCTGAGAGGGAAAGACAAACAAAGGGAGAAGGGGTGTAGTGGCATATAGGGGGAGGGCATGTACGCTGAGACGTGTGTGTGTGTGTGTGTGTGCGTGTGTGTGTGTGTGAGTGAAGAGGGAGTGAGTGTGTGGGGGAGGGGCAGAGAATCAAACGCTGGCTGAATTGGGCCCAAATATCCAAGGTTAATTTTGTGAGAAAGCTGCAACGGCCAGATAAGACCGTCCCTGCAAATGAGTTCTGCCTGCCTGGATTACGGCTAAATTTATGCAGCTTTCCTTATCCTTTCACAAGCTCCTCTGAAGTGGCATAATTAACTCGCGGACATAAAATGTGCACATTTTCTGCATGGCGGTAACATTCTTCATTTTAGTGCTTTGATTTCTTCTTCTCCCCTTTTTCACGGAGGCACTTTAAATGCTGCTTCTCGCTCGGGTTGAGAGACGCGTCGTCCTGACGGTCCGTCCACCGCGTCATCGACTAATGACTCGCCGCCCGCTGTTCTGTCGTTTTTTCCTGCCTTGTCAGAATTTGCTACCCGCTGCATAAACTGATAGGCGCGTATCGATTCATGCTACCCTATCCGATAGGATGTTATTGTACTATCACAATATGCTTTTCTTTCAAAGTTCAATGTTTCACTTTTCACTGTTAAAGTGTTTATCTTCAACACTAAATACCCTAATAATAAACCAGTGCTTTATTATGATAATGTGAACAAACTCATGTTTACAATAATTTGTTGACACAAAAGAAATAGCAACTGCTTATCACTCATTAATATACATGTTATTACTACATATTATTATTACTGTACAATATACATGCTGAATGTACTTTTAACTAGGGAAATAATCTGGATTTTGAGGATGTCACTCCCCGTTATCAGACGTGCATCGACAGGGTGGCAAAACATTATGGGCGTGTCTAACAAACTCGGAAAATCGACTCGGCGCATGAGCAATACCACGAGGTAGCGGTTCTCGACAAGTAGCATGAAATGATAGAACGCCGGCTCACGTCACATCACCGCTTCCTCACGATATGACCCATGAACAAAGACGGAGCTTCAGTTATCCTCAAGTGCGCACAAAAATAAATAAAAAAGGTGGAAAAGATGATTATGCAAAGCTGAGTTAACGGCTTTGTTATTGCTTAACACATCACGGTATAACCATACACACAACATGCATACACAGAGTACACAGAGCAGGTATTGATGTAGTGTGAACAAATGTGCAATACCTCAGTGCAATACCCCCACACAACTGTTTCCTTCGTTTACAAGCTAGGCACAGCACTAGCCTTCTTAGCTATTTATTATCTCTGCACTCTTTCTTAAGTTTATGTTTATTTTTGATATCCTGTTAAAATCTGGACTCAATACTGTTAATACTGTAAATGCATACACTTTACCACACTTTTTTGTACAGTGCTTTAAAAATATATATTTTTCAAATTTCAATTACATCTCTATTACTGTTATTATTATTATTATTATTATTATTGTTATTATTATTATTATTATTATTATTATTATTATTATAGTGTGTTTCTTTTGTATCTCTGCTGACTCGGAGAGCAGGTAGACACAGAGCAGGTAGACACAGAGCAGGTGGACACAGAGCAGGTAGACACAGAGCAGGTGGACACAGAGCAGGTAGACACAGAGCAGGTAGACACAGAGCAGGTGGACACAGAGCAGGTAGACACAGAGCAGGTGGACACAGAGCAGGTAGACACAGAGCAGGTAGACACAGAGCAGGTGGACACAGAGCAGGTGGACACAGAGCAGGTAGACACAGAGCAGGTGGACACAGAGCAGGTAGACACAGAGCAGGTAGACACAGAGCAGGTGGGCCGGAGGCCGAGGGTGGAGGAGCAGATGTCCGCGTGTCCAGGCCCAGAGAAATCCTTCAATCTTCAAAGCAGCTGAGATGCAAATATTGAAAGCTGCACTTGAGGACAGGAGAATATGCTTCGCTATTACAAAGCCGCTCCCCCCCCCCCCCCTCCTTTCCCATCATGCCCCAGGCTCCTCTGTTTATCTGCACCCTCCAAAAAAAAAAGAAGTTGTCCAAGGAGAGCTTTCCTCAGTAGTAGCAGCAGTGGTCCCAAAAAAAACAGCCACGACCACTGGATTAATATTCATCTCACAGAGAACAGGCCACACACACACACACACACACACACACACACACACACACACACACACACACACACACACACACACACACACACACACACACACACACACACACACACACACAGACCCGTGAGCTCACTAACATAAATAGCGAATACAGAACAGGGACACATTTATTTAAATTTCTTGTGGGCTCCTTCAGAAAGGAAAAGCGAAGTGTGGGATCCTGAATTATGAATGTCCAACACAATTGTGAATTAGTCATAAAATGCAATCTTTTGGTTTGTGGACAGGTTGTCTGTCTTTGTTCCGTGTCGGGACAACTTTATGTTAACAACTAAAGTTAGCTTTTCGGAGAAAAAGAGAAAGTTGTCCGGTTTTGGAAAAACATCAGCTTGAAATAAGATTGTAGAGTTAGGACGAGGAAACAAAACAAACATTAGGTCTATTCAATTTGGTTTATTTTGTATAGCCCAATATCACAAATGACAAATTATCCTCAGATGGCTTTACAATCTGAACACATAGACATCCTGACCTTTGACCTTTGACCTCACATCGGATCAGGAACAACTCCCAACAAATAAGAAAAACCCATAAAACCACAAAGTGGCGACGGACATCGGCGTCGTTATTGATTATTATATTTCCTTTATGGACCCATCCACATCACCGCCACCCACAACACACTCTCTCTGGGGATGTGGAATACTACGTCACATTCGTTTGTCCTCCCAAAAAAAAAGACCATAATTGATTTATTTTCATCTTGCGTGACACGAAAGAAACAGAAGATTTGTGTCTCCTCAAGTTCACTTTTCCAAATTCTGACAGGAATCAGCTCCATTACAGCAGTTACTATTAGACATTTTAAACATTTATAACTTTAACAAAGTAAAGAAAAAAATTATTATTTCTAAGCACACTAAATCAATGTGTCGTTCCGTGTTATGACAATATTTAATTCTGCACACTCGTGAAAGAATGCTGCTAACAATTATTCATGCAGTTGATTAATTTGTAGAATATGGTCTTCATTATTTTCTAGCTTTTGTAAAATGTTTTTTTAAATATTGAATAATGCCCTATTAAAATTCAGAAATATTCAGTTTAAAGATAACGTAACACAAGGAGAAATATCTCATCCTCATAAGGCTCCAAAGCTGGGATGGAATGTTTGAACTATTTATAACAATCTAAGTACTTGGAAATGTATTTAATTCAAATCTAATAAATTATATTCGCTTTTATGGAGTAGTTCTCCATATACAAATTTGTTAAAATCCGATAAGTCTGAACATGTTATTTGGATTTGACAAACAGAAACAAGTTATCTCTTACCAATTACTCATCATGTTCATCCTCCCACACCAACCTAATTAGTTTGTGCTTATTAAATGATGACGTTGGTCATCTTTCATCAGAACCGATACGAGGGGATGTTCCACCTCATTTCTGGGATATCATTGAATATCCAGCATCCAACCAGGGATGTAGAGCTGAGCGTGAAATGCCAGAATGCGTCTAACATTCAGGAGGATGTTACAGGAACTGACGGGTGTGTGAGTTTTAATGAGGCTCTGCTCGGTAATCATTCCTTTGAGAAACAATTCAACATGGCATGGAACACAACTACTCAGAGCACGACTGTAAAAGAAGCAGCAGAAGTAATAACAGAAGTAATATCTGCTGTAGAAGCAACAGTTGCGTAATATACCTATTTCTATTGCAGCCGTTCAGGCTTTTCATAGCCCAAACTTAAACTGACGTTTAATCTTAGGCTTGTCGACTTGTCTCAAAGTCAAGAAGACTAAAAGTAAGAAAACACAAGAAAAAGCTAGTCAGCTAGAACATAAGTTATGGGACTGTTCAACTGGGCACAATGTAATATATAAAAGGTCAAATATTGACTGGAGAAATGTTGGTATATTATCAAAGCCAGTTGCACCGCGGTTGCGCATCACTGCAGCCCACTGCTCCTTAATAACTAAGGAGGGGTTAAATGCAGAGAACACTTTTGGTTGCATTCCTCGTACACGCCCCTAATCAGCTGATGGAGTAATCACCGTGAGACGGAAGAGACGGACTACGAATGAACAAAGAGCGTAAAGCTGCGTTCACACCAAAAGCATTGAGAATTTTTCGCGTGAGTAGATCCCATGAGCAAGGTGTTTGCGGTTGATGAACATTTTCGCCGGGCGACGGCAATGACTTAGATTGCTTTACGTGAAAAATGTGCCTTATTTGCCTCACGTTGAGAAAATTCACCCGACACTGAGTTGCGAGAGCCAATCAGAGTTGAGCTGCTCCTCCGTTGGTGGATCTAACTGCTGCTCTAGTGGAGCTGAAGAGACATTCAGACTAGAGGGGAAGGTCACCGAGCTGTGAGCCTACGGAGGATGTCATGTATTAATATTAGGGCTGTCAATCGATTAAAATTGATTAACTAATTAATCTCACATTTTGAAATTCATTAATCGCGATGAAAAGTTTTCTTTTCTTCTTTTTTTAAAGACAGAACTTCACACAGAGCTGTGTTTTCAGAGAGGCTCCTACCTATAAAGTGTCAGCGAGTTATTTAATATCGTATATGATAAATTGTTTCTTCAGTGAAACATCCAGATTAGTAAAAAAAAACAAGGTGTATTTGAGACCCCATTGGTCCTGTCATCTTTAAAACTGAACAGCAGAACCAGAACCAGAACCAGTGGCCTGGGGACTGACTCACATTTCTGGAGTCTGGGCTCATTTTCTCCATTTTACAAAATGAATGTATTAATTCACCTTTTAAAGTCTTTGGCATATGACACAACCCCACGTGTTGTACATCAAACATTCCAGAACAATCTCAGCTCTTTATGAGGCTCGTTGTCTTCTCGCCGTGTTCCCTGTCTTCTGACTGACAGGTTGCTGTCTTCGAGTTGACAAATCACGGTGAAGGTTTCGTGTGACGAGTTCTTTCCGCACCGCGTCGCCCGACACGTCGCCCCTCAGTGTGTCTGTGGCTCGAGGAGAAGACAGGAGGAAGGAAGTGCAGTAGGAAACTCTTCGGATTAATCCACGAGTTTAAACTGATTTCTGCTCCGTATTTCCGCGGAGAAATAATTGTTTTAAAAACGTAAACCGTGTCAGACACCACACTGCTGCGGTGACACTCAGAGGAGAGAAACAACTTCAACGAACATATATATATATTAGGAATCCAATCACAACGGCGTTACATGTTCAGACGTTTGTGGGACGTCCTCAACAAGTATGAAGCAGAACTAGTAACTGTGATAACATGATAACTGTTTCCACGGAGTAAAGCCACAGAGATAAACCCCACCCCCTCTAAGCCCCGCCCCCTCTAAGGCACGAATGAAGCAAATAAGCCACAAATAGTCAAGCGAGTAGACACACACGAGTAAAGCGTTGCGAATAGTCGCAAGTCATAAGAGCGTCTTCCTTACTGAACTTACACTTGAGCTTCATCTCCCCTCCAGTGACTAGTTTACTAGCTTTAGTTTGTTGCATACGTGCTAGCTAGCTAGCCAACTAGTATGTATGCAACAAGCTAGCACGTATGCAACAAACAAGCTAGCTAGCAAGTTAGTCTCAGTGCGCTTCTGGCCAATCCAGACTGAGTGAACCCAGCTGATGTTAATTGAAGAGGTTGTGGTGATAAACACGGGCTGAACGATGAGCTCAGATCAAAGCACAGAGCGTACCGCCCTCTCCGGACGACGTGCTCCATCAAAGCCCTCGACATGCTGCACACAGCGCTCGATCTGGTTGATCCAAAGTATGAATATAAAACATATCACTCAGCACGTCCTCTCACCCCCAGCAACACATGCAGCGAGTGGGAAGTACATCGGATGAACAGTTCCTGGGATATCTGAAGGAAATATCTACAAACATACAGACAGAGAGATTCCTTGCTTTATATTCAGATACATATATATATATATATATATATATATATATATATATATATATATATATATATAAATATATCAGTGACGGGCTGTGCATTTTCTACCTAGGCCTTCAATGCCGTCTTACTACAGCTGAACAACCTAATGTAAGATTAGTTCACCATGTATTTATGTATTTACATGTGTATATATATCAGAGAACACCCCCCACACACACATATATATATATATATATATATATATATATATATATATATATACATACATATATGTATATACATTTATATATACACACATACATATATATATAGTTTAGTTCCCTCCCCCCCCCCCCCCTCACCAGTGCTTGAGCCTGCTCTATCCACTACGCCTCCCAGTCTACGAGTACCCAGGGTACACAACCTGGTCTCCAGGACTCTCCCAGGTCCTCAAGTAGACCTCAGAACAGCGCTTGAGTCTCCCCTATTTATACTCTCTGGTTCTATAGACTCTGGTTCGGCGCAAAATCAAAGGCAGTGACAAGAGGGGATTTCCACCAGAAAACCTGTTTGTATTCAGTGATGACAAGATCAAGGGCAAACAACCTGACCTTTGACCCGATCGATCCCAAAATATAATCAATTGGTCCCCGGATAATAACCAATCATCCCACCAAATTGCTTGCGATTCGGTTTAATATTTTTTGACTTATGCGAATAACACGCACACACGCACACACGCACACACACACACATACAAATACATGGCGATCAAAACATTAGCTTCCGCATTTTCAATGAGAAGGTAATGACAGATTAGATAGTCACGTGTTGTGTCCCGTGACAGACATAAACAGTAGTATGCGCACGCATATGTACACGTATACATACACTATATGTACATGCATACAAACAGTTTTCTGGTGGAAATCCCCTCTTGTCACTGCCTTTAATCTCGCGCCGAACCAGAGTCTATGAGTAGAGGTGATTTCCAGCAGTAGGTTGGTCTGTGAGTCTCACAGAAGCCCCTCCCACTACTGGAAGCGGTGTATGCAAAAAACAGCTTTGATCTGGGAATCGCCTGCACCCAGATAGCGGAGGGGGGAGGCCTGTGAGATTCACAGACTGGGTGGGTGGGAAGGCGATTCTCAGATTCATCTGGGAATCGCCAAGGTCATTAGAAAAAAGAGGAACAAAAAGGAAATTAATTTCTTACATGAAGAAAGTAATGTCTGTGTAATGTCATGAAAGGTCACAATCTTTTTTTTACCATAGCGTATCCTATTGGCATGCAACTAATGCCAATATGTTCATAATTCAATGCCTGATATTGTGATATGCGAAGGTATGCACTCTACCGAGTGCCCGTTCTAGTTTGAACTTTGAAAGTGGCGAACGAGCCTCTGTCCCGCTGTGAAGGGCTTTGTAGCGTCAGTTTTAAATTTTGTCTTGAGAATGGCGTTATAATTATATCCTCGACCAAATCGATATCTTCTCCTCCTTCCGCCATTGTGGGTGGAACAAACAGTTTAGTAGTACGCAAATTAATCCGTTTATCAAATTCAGTTTCCTAGTTCTGAGCTTTTGCATATACCTGCCTATAGGACCCGCCTCTCAATATTGGTCATCCAATCAAAAGACGTGCACACACTACGCCTGCTAGCTGGCTCCTGTGCTGGTTCTGGGGTCAACTAGCAGGCCTACAGTAGCCAACTCTAACGCTGATTGGTTGACACTAAATTTTCATTTCCATTCACTTTAAGCTACGAGCGACAACAATGTTGATTCTGCAGGCCTGAGGGCAGATTTTAGACCCCTGGCAACACATGATGGCTGAATATGATTGGATAAAAGATCTAACATGAAGACCAGCCCTCCAAATCTCAACCTGGGGCTGGCAGCAGTGCAACCAAGACAAAATTAATGAAATTAAGAGTATAACTCTTTTATTACAATTTAATACATATTTGTGGGGAAATATATATTTTTAAAATGTGATTCTGATGTTTAGGCCAGCAGAGAAGGCCTTGCTGGCCCTGACAGCCTACCACTGACCCCAAGCTGCTAGCTGCCCTATGGTGTATTAATGTAACATGATTGTTAGCCGCTTTGGATAAAAGTGTCAGTGTAATGTAAAATGTAATGGACCTGACTTTAATTAAACATAACCATACATTGTTGAGCAGTGAAAGTAAAATATTTGGTTTTGACAATACTTGTATATTTCATTCTAAATAATTTTCAATATTAAATTCAATAAAAACAACTCAGATTTACAGCAGATCTTCACTGACATGAGGGATATGAGAGATTGCAACACGACAGACCACGACTGGGATACGACGAGTCGTTTCAATTACATCCAGAACTTGTCCAAAGACTCTGAGGACCTGCAGGAAGGAAAACATTGAAAACAGCAAACAACTCACTCAGAAACACAAGTTAATACAAATTAGTTTTCCATTTTGATTTCAGGGAATGTAGATCTCGTAAGAGTCCACAGAGGAAATACACGGCATGATTTATTCCTCAGTCGGGACTAAAGGGCAGATGGCTGACGTGCCGACTGGCAATGAGGCAAAGCAATGAATGAAGAATTAATGGTATTTATTAGGAACAACTACATCCTTAAAAATCTACTGGAAGCCACTGTGGGTAAGCTACAATACCTACATGATCCCTCCTGTTCCTGCCAGCAGTCTGGCTGCAGCATATTCTGTGTATATTGGAAACAAGAGCAACCTTTACCACTGAGACAGGAAACAAGAGTTTCTCTCTGCAATTTGCGAATTAGTGTGTCGATCGCTGAATGTTGATTATGGTTTGCAGAATCAAACACAGCTCCGGTTCTGCCGAGTGAAGCCAACGTAGAAGTGTCTTAAAGCTTGCGTTCTCTCCTCTGAGGGGGAGAGAACACAAAAGGTCTGATTGTTTGGAAGTCGATGAGAAAATGACCCGACTTCTTCTGAAACCCCAGTAAACATCGCAAAGATGACTTTATGGTCTCAATTTTGGGGTTTCAAGTCATCTTCAATGGAGTATGATGTTCATTGAGGAGATGTGATCCCCTTGGAGTCAAATAGATCATACATCAGGGTATGCTTTCGGGCTAGTTGACAGGTCGCCGTGGCTACCGGAGACGGAGTCGGCGTCTCTACGTCAAGGCTCAACATTACAAACAAGATAACTTCTGATCTTTGGTTTTGGAAAAAAAAACTTCAAAACGACCGTCCACAAACATGTGAGTGACCCCACGATGGCGATGTCCACGTCTTGTATAGAGGCTATGGTTGTGCGGACGGGGCTCAAGAATGATTGGAAATGGTCTCTAGATGGTGGTCGAGAGTTATTCAACACATTCCTGTTACTGACCTCCACCAGAATCTTACTTTTTCAGACTTATTGCCACACAGTAAATTCCCCAGTGTTCAAAATTTTGTGTCAAAGTATATTAACTTTTTCAGAGTTATTGCAAACATATCAAGAGTAAACAGCCCCCTTTGTTGGTGTACATATTCAGAGTTTATTCCCCAGTGTTAAAAAGTCAGTGTTAAAGTGAATTGACTCTCAGAGTCATTACAACTAGAGCTAGAGTACGTTCACTGTTACTCTGGAAAGCTCCGCCCCTCCTTCTCCTTTCAAATTGAGTTTCAGAACGTACGTTTTCATTCTGGGAAGACTGCAGAAAGTTTATCTAAATCCCTTTCTTATATCAAATGTTGATATTTCAGCAGAAGCTACATTTTGGTATAACTCTACACTGGGTTCGACTTACACTCGATCTGATTTTGTGTCTTGAAATATGGAATTACAGACGGCTAACGTGACAGAGTAAAAAGCTGCACAGTGAGATTAAAGTGTACATTAACACTAAGCCAGTAAAGATATGGTCCCTGTAGAGTGCTAAAGAGCCACTGTGGTTAGCAGGTCTATCTTTCAATCACGGGGTTGGTGGTTCAATCCCCACCCTAGTCAATGTATCCTTGAGCAAGACACTTAACCCTGTAGCTGATTCTAAGCCGTATGAATCTAACATGATTGTAAGTCACTTTGGATAATAATGTCAGCTCATAGTAATGTAAATGAACACTAAACAGAGGGATACCTTTTCATACTTAATGCAACTCTGGGTTTGAACCAATCTCTGAACCTATTGGCTATCAGCCAATCTGATGCTAGACTGAAAAAGTTGGAATTGAGACTTATGCAGCTGGATTTTTTTCACAAGTAGCTAGTTTACAAGCTAATTCATATTCAATAAAAAACCAAACCATTGTCAGACGATACCAAGAGAGTTCTGAGATGGCATTTTTGGCTCTTTCCCCCAGCATGCACTGTTTCTGCATACAACCAAAGCCTGCTCCAATGGGATTGGTCAATACTAGTCTTACTTTTAATGGAAATCATAATGCTTCTAAACTCGTGTGCCATTTCATACAGATTCTTGATGTGAATGATGATTACTAGAGGACTAACAGATGTTCCCTTGACTCCTGGCCTACAACATGTCGAATACGGTGCTTTATGACCAGACTCCTGTAAAAAGAAAAGACAGAATTCTCAGATAAAAGTTTTTTAACACAATAAACTAAGATGCTAAAATCCAACACGTAAGCAATCTTTTTTATACCATTGTTAGCTGATAAGCATTAGCTGAAAGCAAAGCCTCACAGATGAGGAGTCAAACTCATGGCCGTTCTAAGTTTGTGGATACAAGCTGCTCCTCGAGACCCTGACGTGTAGAGCAGCGTTGGTTCGTCGTTCAGAGTGAGACGTAAGTAACATCTTTGAGGTTTTTTGAAACTACTTCTGACCAGACTTCTTCTATTTTATGTCTATGCATGGAAGTACTGCTGAATATTTCAAAAGTCTGAAGTTACTGAATTTCGTTTAACATTGTGTCCTTAAGATGCACTTTTTGTGTTTTTAATTGACTTTAAAAGGGAATATTCCAAACCAGTTCTGTGTGTGTGTTTCTGTGATATTCTTATCAATCGGCCACAGCTGAAATAGATTATTGATTTTGTGTCTTTCTGTGCATATAAACTTCATTATTGATGGAGGACGGATGGAGAAGGAGACCAGAGAGAAGAGGACCACACACGGCGGCTAACGGTGGTGTGAATAAAAGACGTTGATAATGCCGTTGGAGTGGCAGCGTCTTCACGCCGAGTTGAACCACGGGGGCAACGGCCTTGTCTCAAAGAACTTTAGAGGCATGAGGCAACCTGTGGTTCTGGAGATCAAAGCCAATGCGGAAGTGCCTTAAACATGAATTATTCCTAACGACCTGGGGGGCGAACAAGTCTGATTCTAACGTCAAAATAACCTTAATTCTCACTTCATTTATATATTTCATGTCAGCGTTGTCTCTGTAGCGTTGTCTCTGAATCAATATATCTATGTAGCGTTGTCTCTGTCACATTGTCTCTGAAGCATTGTTTCTGTAGCGTTGTCTTTGTAGCACTGTCTATGTAGCACTGTCTCTATAGCGTTGTCTCTGTAGCGTTGTCTCTGTAGCGTTGTCTCTGAATCAATGTCTCTGTAGCGTTGTCTCTGAAGCAATGTCTCTGTAGTGTTGTTTCTGTAGCGTTGTCTCTGTGGAGTTGTCTCTGTAGCGTTGTCTCTGTAGCGTTGTCTCTGAATCAATATCTCTGTAGCGTTGTCTCTGTAACATTGTCTCTGAAGCATTGTTACTGTAGCATTGTCTTTGTAGCGTTGTCTCTGTAGCGTTGTCTCCGTATTGTTATCTCTGTAGCGTTGTCTCTGAAGCCTTGTCTCTGAAGTGTTGTCTCTGTGTAGTTGTCCCTGTAGAGTTGCTCTGTAGCGTTATCTCTGTAGCGTTGTCTCTGAAGCCTTGTCTCTGAAGTGTTGTCTCTGTGTAGTTGTCCCTGTAGAGTTGCTCTGTAGCGTTGTCTCTGTAGCGTTGTCTTTGTAGCGTTGTCTCTGTAGCGTTCTGCTTGCTCCATAGACAGTGGATGCTTGCCGTGCTCTTGCTGGTATTTAACAGCCTGTTCCAGAAGCAAGAACCTGGTTGAACTCGTCGTAGAGGCTGAATAAATCAGAAGTATAAACAATATAACAGAAAAGGAAAGAACATTTTACCTTTAGAAATTAAAGGTGCAGCGCCATGCTTTGTCCCACACCGTCACTATGGCAACAACATAATTAGCGAGTGTGCTTGCTTTGTCACCGTCAGCAAGACGGGGCTGAAATTAATTTCCCAACGTTTCACAAATGAGTTGATGAGCTTGAGATGGAAGTCATTCTGTCCGACAGATGAAAGGAGAACTGATGGCGGAGATGATTTGTGTTCACCGCTCGAGGTTCCTAGCGGTTCGGTGCCGTCGCGTTAGCACATTTCAGCTCGGCCGTTCTCCGGCTCGCATACGGCCGCCGTTTTCATCAAATAATCTCTTCAATCATGGATGCCTCGCTTGTTGAATGAAGGGTGAGGATTACTAAAACCTTTGTTCCATCTCTTAGCGCCAAATAACTGTTAAAACTCACAAAGCCCAAATTACTTTTTCTTCCATATCTGACTCAATGATCTGTACTTTGCAAAGTCTCAATCACTGCATTGTGATGATTTTCTGTGTAATCCAGCAATTTTTGCAATCCGGATTATTTTTCCTGATAAACAGAGGCAAACATAAAGTCAGATTTAATTTACACCAACCAGGCCAAAAATAATCTCTCACAAACCCATTTATACATCTGGGTACGTGCCCTAGTTTTTGCTAAATACATTTTGCTAAACTTTTTGCCCCATTCGCATCAGGGCCAAAGTATTTGTCATTGGCTGTGAGTACAAATGAATGCTTAATGAAATATGTTGAGGCAATCAGAAGGTTGCAATTAACTTCTACAAAGTTAAAATACTGGTGAACGGTGAATGGACTTGTATTTGCAGAGTACCTTTCAAGTTTTCAGACAATAATAGATGAAAGACATAAGCAAGTTAAAGAGTTTTATCAGTATAATAGGAAATATACTGAGGAAGATGTGTTGAAGAAATCAGTACAAAATATATTTGTAGACTTAAAGTGTTTTTCCGTCACACGTCACTCACACACTGATAGCAGGGGTGATCACACAAGGCGCCACCTGCCTATCCGGACAAATCGCTTACCCATTCATACATCAGAGGCATAGACTTCTGGGCAAAAGTGCCTTGCCCAAGGGCGCATCAAGGATCACACCGCCGACAGATGACCCGCTCTACCTCTGAGTCCGAGATAACTTTTCAAAAGGTTCTAAACCCCCCCAAAATTCCCCAACTCCCAGACTGGACAACCAGTGAGTAATAAGGTGGTCCCGCCCAACAGCATACTCTGCTTTATTGTAAATTTTATCTCTGAATAGATCAGAATTAGCTAAATGAACAAGTGACGAGTGTAATTTTCTCATAGACTTCAATACAGACAAAAACACACCTTTTTAACTTAATGACTCATAATCGAACATGCCATGAAATTGTATGAGCTCATTCCAGGCCTTTTATTTAGCACTACCCTCATAGCAAACTTTGGACTTCAAGGTCCGCAAGAGCCAAATATGGTAAAAAGATGTTATGTTCTGGCGTCCTGTCTATAGTCCTTTAGTTTTGATCTGGGGTCCTGTACATAGTCATTGAGTTATGATATGGGGTCCTGTCTATAGTCCTTTAGTTTTGATCTGAGGTCCTGTACATAGTCATTGAGTTCTGATATGGGGTCCTGTCTATAGTCCTGTAGTTCTGATCTGGGGTCCTGTATATAGTCCTTTAGTTCTGATCTGGGGTCCTGTATATAGTCCTTGAGTTCTGATCTGGGGTTCTGTACATAGTCATTTAGTTCTGATCTGGGGTCCTGTACATAGTCATTTAGTTCTGATCTGGGGTCCTGTCTATAGCCCTTTAGTTCTGTTGAGTTGTCCTGTATATAGTCCTTTAGTTCTAATCTGCGGTCTTGTATATAGCCATTGAGTTCTAATCTGCGGTCCTGTATATAGCCATTGAGTTCTGATCTGGGGCCCTGTATATAGTCCTTTAGTTCTGATCTGGGGTCCCGTTTATAGTCCTTTAGTTCTGATCTGGGGTCCTGTTTATAGTCCTTTAGTTCTGATCTGGGGTCCTGTCTATAGTCCTTTAGTACTGATCTGGGGTCCTGTATTTAGTCCTTTAGTTATGTTCTTGGGGTGCTGTATATAGTTATTTAGATCTGTTGGGGGGTCCTGTATATAGTCCTTTAGTTCTGTTGGGGGGTCCTGTCTATAGTCCTTTAGATCTGTTCTGATCTGGGGTCCTGTATATAGTTCTTTAGTTCTGAAAACAACCTTTCAAAGAGAGAAATGGGGGAGAACCCTTCAGGAGAGAACAGAGGAGGATCCCTCTCCAGGATGGACAGAACAATATATGGCATGTGACCAGAAGGAATCATTACAGAGTTACAACTCATGGTGAATTTGGCCTTTTATTTTACGAGTATGAAAAGAGAAATGTCATTGTATCTCCTTTACTTTGTAATGAAGAGAAAAGGTAATTATTTCTGACTTGACTGCAACGTAGAAATGTCTTATTCCCAGATGGAAACCCACAACAAAGGAAACAACAACTACATCAGCACTAGTGGTGCCATAAAGAGAGCAGCTGATTCCATCACATCTTACATTAATCATGAACGTGACACATCAACATGAAAGGGACTATACCTTTTGGTAATTGTCACGTTCAATTTGTTATATCTATGATATTCAAGATGAGGAGAAGAAAGAGAGAATACGGAGTGAATGAGTCTGACGTCTGTAAACACATGTCGTACCTGCATTTCTTTATAACTTTATCCTCAGTGTATTTCCTTTATCATCATTTATTACAATCTTTTTGTTATTTTTTACATCTAAATGTTAAACACACAGCATTCTGTGTGGAAATGGAAATTAGGGCATTGGAATGATTAGGGTCAGATTGTTCGCTGACAAATCTCTATAACTTGCTTATTTCTTGTATTTATTATTGTTTGCCAAATAAAATTTCCCACTGTCTCTATTTCCAGTCTGTTGGAGACGTGATCATCTCAAGATGACAGCGTGAGGGGATTGCAGGGTTTGCGAACTTCCACGTCTGAATGTCCTCTGATGAATAAGTACTGCATTATTAAAACTACCGAGCACATTGTCCTGCAATCAGGGCGTTGATTGCAGGACAATGGAAGTGTTTGATTGAGACACAATCAGACACTTCTTTAATTCAGGCTTCAGAGGAAAATCAGCAGCATGCAGACACGAGGCAGAAATCACACCGTCGTCCTCGTAGAGGTCAACGCCGCCGGGTCGAAGACACCGGGGTCACACTTCAGTGTGCAGCACATGTGTTTGGAACAAGGGATTTACAAATTAACAAACTTTATTCACAGTTAACAAACAAATGTTCATCCCTACTACTTATTATTCATACACTCTGTTTAATTAATGTTTATGTATCACTGTGACTTTGTTCATGTGGTCACATGACATCTATTGATCATCTAGTCACATGACATCTATTGTTCACCTGGTCACATGACATGTATTGTTCATCTGGTCACATGACATCTATTGTTCACCTGGTCACATGACATCTATTGTTCATCTGGTCACATGACATCTATTGTTCATCTGGTCTCATGACATCTATTGTTCATCTGGTCACATGGCATCTATTGTTCACCTGGTCACATGACATCTATTATTCTTCTGGTCACATGACATGTATTGTTCATCTGGTCACATGACATCTATTGTTCATCTGGTCACATGACATCTATTGTTCATCTGGTCTCATGACATCTATTGTTCATCTGGTCACATGACATCTATTGTTCACCTGGTCACATGACATCTATTATTCTTCTGGTCACATGACATCTATTGTTCATCTGGTCACATGACATCTATTGTTCACCTGGTCACATGACATCTATTGTTCATCTGGTCTCATGACATCTATTGTTCATCTAGTCACATGACATTTATTGTTCATCTGGTCTCATGACATCTATTGTTCATATGGTCACATGACGTCTATTGTTCATCTGGTCACATGACATCTATTGTTCACCTGGTCACATGACATCTATTGTTCTTCTGGTCTCATGACATCTATTGTTCATCTGGTCACATGACATCTATTGTTCATCTAGTCACATGACATCTATTGTTCATCTAGTCACATGACATCTATTGTTCATCTAGTCACATGACATCTATTGTTCATCTAGTCACATGACATCTATTGTTCATCTGGTCACATGACATCTATTGTTCATCTGGTCTCATGACATCTATTGTTCATCTGGTCACATGACATCTATTGTTCATCTGGTCACATGACATCTATTGTTCATCTGGTCACATGACATCTATTGTTCATCTGGTCACATGACATCTATTGTTCTGTCGATCCTGGAGAGGGAT